>JANRGW010026268.1:4943-34036 GCA_024733675.1 Psilopsiagon aymara | reverse complement strand
AAAAAAAAAAAACAACACAGCTCCACACCGGCTACCAACAAGGAGAAAAAATGACTGCTACTGCCGAACCCAGGACATATGTACATGGATACATTCACATCAGTTTCTTTATCTAGCTTCACAGACCAATAAATTTTACCACCTGGAAATTTAGGCAATAAAATGCTGGAGAATTAGTTGCATCAGACAGACAAGAATGAGACCATTTATAAATGCCCCAAGTCTCCTTTCTGCAAAAGGAAAAAAACCCATACGCATGGCTTGAAGTCTGTGCACAGGAGCAGTGTCCTCAGAGTTCATTTGCATGTCTGGGGGAACCACTGTATCCCTGCATGCTGACCATCAGATGAGTGCTGCCAGGGATTTGCGGGCTTGCTGAATCAGGGCAACACATTGCCTGTCTAATGGCTCCCTAACTCCAGTGATGATGGATATTGACAGCAAGGAAGCTGCCTGGTTTTGTTGCTAATTTGTTATCTGATTGGTAGGTCTTTTCTGTGCATGTCACTTTTTTGCATCATGTATTACCACTGTTGATGCTGCCTTCCTTCTGCTCACAACAGTGTTCCTGTGTTCCAGGAGATTTGTGTATTTGTGGCAATGAAAGAGACAGAAGTGACAGCTCTTCTCCTAGGATAGAGCTCATAAATAATCCTTACAACCAAAGCACCAGACAAAACAGTTTTTTCACATGGTCACAGATGAGCAATGTCCAAAGGAATTTTCCTTTTCAGATGCTCATTAATGCATCTGTTTACTGATCCAGGGTGTGCAAACTGCAAAAAGGGCATAATTTGCAGGTGCAAATGCATTCACCAAAGCCCTATGGAGAAGAGCTTGATTCTGATGTCAGATAAACCAAAGGTCTCAGTGATATGGTTTCAAATGTTTCTTGTGAGTATTGCAGTACTTTGAATGCAAAATTTTAACCCCCTCAGGGAGAAAGTACAAAATGAAAGATGAGAGAGAAATGGAAGCAGAAATTAGAGCAACTAATATGCCATGTCTAAAGCTGTCACTAACATAATCAGCTTAGACCATTTAACATATTTATGCCAAAAGTTGTCTTAAATATCTATAATTATATAACAAAAGGACTTCCTATATAAAATTGTATCACACAGAATTAAAGGTGTCTACATTCCATGAAGGAAAATAAAAGCATAGATAAGAGGGGAACAAAACTTGGGTTACTCTTTCTGCAAAATTTCTGAAGAGTAAAAAGCAAAATAAAAAAAAATTCTCTCATGCAGCCTCCATGAATTTACTTTATCTTTTTTCTTTTTCTTTTTTTTTTTTTTTTTTTTAAGAAAAAAGCACGGCTATCTTGTTAAATGATTCAAAGACTATATTCTGAGGAAAATAAGTTTTAAGAAGCTGTATACTTCTTTTACACATGTAGGGAGGAAAAGTTGGACCCCTGTTGAAAGGTCTGAAGTCAAACTGAAATGCCTTCATTTCTTGTGCTGCCGACTTCCAAGATATTTAATTTCTATATATCTGAAAACATAGGGAAGAGTCACCATAGTAAGTAAGTAAGAGGAAATCAGAGAGTCCAACAGGACACTGGCTGGACTCTGACAGATAGCCGTTGTATTAGACAGTTCTTATGAAAGTCTTTGAGGAGATGGTACTTGCCAAGCAAAAAGTTTGTTGCTATGGGGCTTTTTCCCTGGAAAAATTCTAATAAATACTTCTTTCATTTAGCTTATTCTAACAAAACCCAATGCTATTGCCTGTTAAAAAAACAAAACAAACAAAAAACAAAAACCAAAACAAACACACAAAAAAAGGAAAAAAACCCTGAGAGCTAAGCATAAGGCATCTGCATTGACTTAAAGGCTTCTTTCTGTGTATGTCACAAAGCACACTCCATCAGCTAGAGACTCCTTGTCTGCAACTTTTCCCATTCTTTTTGCTATCATCTTTGGCTCAGGCACTGAAATCTTCCTTCAGTTCTCCAATGTCCTGATAAGGAATAAGGTTTGTCAGAGTCTGTGAACAACTGTATTACTAAATTTTCATCCTATTATCCTCATTTTCCAATTGGTGCATAGCAGTAGGCTATATAGCTCCTCATGCAGCCTGTTCTCATGCATTTCTCAAAGTAAAAGCTGTGGGTATGCCTGCACTGTTCTATGTCTGCAGAAAAGTGTCATCAGTGAATAAATCTAACACTGGGCACTAGATTGTCCACATGGCTTTACTGTCTGCCTATGTGCTGGTTTTAGCCTCCCTGTAAAAGGCATTTCATCTTATTCAAGATATCATTGTATAAATTTAGAACATTAGTTTTTTTTGTTGCAAGTGGATGGGAGCTCAGGCGTTAGAACAGGCTGCCCAGGACAGTGATGGAGTCACCATCCCTGCAAGTGTTCACACATTGTGTAGACGAGGCCCTCAGTGGCATGGGTTAATGGTGGCCTTGGCAGTACTGGGGAACGGTTGGACTTAGTGATCTTAAAGGTCTTTTCCAACCTGGTTGATTCTATGATTCTATGCTATGTGTAATGATTTTGCTTATTTTGGAAGTTTTTTCTAGAAAAACAGTTGAATGGCTTTACATTACATAAAAGAATATGAAATAAAACCAAGTGTATAATATTTTATATACTTTAGAAGGTGAAACAAAACTAAAGCTGTTTTAAAAAAAAATATTTTGCCTCATTTAAAATCAAATTTGAAGACTTTTAAAATTGCTGAAGTGGTAGAATTGGTTTTTATCTCTATTATGGACTTTTGGAGGAGGAAAGAAAATTAGACTCCCCTGAGTCCATTTATAAGGAATTAATTGCACAAGGAGAGGGAGAGTGCCCGTGAGCTCTTACAGACCCCTCATCCAGATCTCTTGGTGCCTGCCCCTGGGTGTAAGTTTTCCCCTGCTGAGGACTGTACAAGTACACCGTGAAAGTAATTGATGTAGGTGAAGAGTATCATTCAGTCCCTGAGACACTGAATTGGGAAGATCTGTTTGCTGGGGTTTTTTTTGTTTGTTTGTTATGCAACACCAATTTTAAATCTTTTTTCAACAAAAAGAAAAGAGGAAGGCTGAGTTCCTTTCTGTTATATGCAGATTAGCTCTCAGCTTGTTGTCAATATACATATCAGATAGCAAAACTTGGACAGCCATCCTTTAAAGGTATATGTAGGTTTGCAGCTTGTCCTTTTTCTTGCCATTTTCCGTGGCTTTTAGTACCTTTCTTATTGCCTTATTTAACCTTTATTCACCGGGTTTTATTTGTCCTGATCAATGGTAAGTGCACAACTTTCTGTTCTGAACTCTCTGTAAACTATAGCACAATTTTGTTCTGTTGATTGAGTTGCTTTATTATAGCTATTTCTGTTTTCACTGTTAAAGCTTGGGTTTCTTAATTCACTCCTGAAGAGCTGTAGAGGGCAGATGATACCAATGCTGTCAAGATCCTGTTGATATTCCAACTTAAGCTGCTGGAAGGAAAGCTGGCTGGTTTCTCATTGTATTTTATTTTTTAATTTTCTGATTATTTTGACAGCTTAGAAGTTCTACCTGAACTTATGAAAACCGCATGACGCTGTCCCAAGTGATATCATTGTCTCTAAATTGGAGAAACATAAATTTTATGGGCAGACCACTGAGTGGGTAAAGAATTGGCTGGGTGGCCACATGCAAAGAGTTGCAGTCAATGGCTCAACCTTCAATTGGAAACCATTAAAGAGTGGTGCACCTCAAAGGTCAGTGTTGGGACTGGTTTGTTCAACACCTTTATCGGCAACATGGACAGTGGGATTGGGTGCACCCTCAACAAATTTGTGGATGACACTAAGCTGTGTGGCTCGTTTGACACACTGCAGGGAAGGGGTACCATCCAGAGGGACCTTGACATGCTTGTGAGGTGGGCAGATGCCAACCCCACCAAGTTGAACCAAGCCAAGTGCAAGGTCCTGCACTTGGATTGGGGCGATCCCAGGCACAACTGCAGGTTGGGCAGAGAAGAGATTCAAAGGAGCCCTGAGGAGAAGGACTTGGAGGTGTTAGCCGATGAGAAACTTAAATTAGCCAGCAGTGTGCGCTTGCAGCCCAGAAAGCCAACCGTATCCTGGGCTGCATCAAAAAAAGCATGACCAGAAGGTTGAAGGAGGTGATCCTGACCCTCTACTCTGCTCTCATGAGACTTCACGTGGAGTATTGTGTGCAGTTCTGGTGTCCTCAACATAAGAAGGACATGGAACTGTTGGAACAAGTCTAGAGGAGGGCAGTGAGGATAATCATGGGACTGGAGCACCTCCGGTGTGAAGATAGGCTGAGAAAGTTGGGTCTGTTCAGCCTGGAGAAGAGAAGGCTGCGTGGAGACCTCATAGCAGCCTTCCAGTATGTGAGGGGGGGCCTATAGGGATGCTGGGGAGGGACTCTTCATTAGGCACTGTAGTGATAAGACAAGGGGTAATGGGTTCATGCTGAAGTTCAGGAGAAGTTCAGGTTAGATATAAGGAAGAAGCTCTTTACTGTGAGGGTGGTGAGGCACTGGAACAGGTTGCCCAAAGAACTGGTAAATGCTCCATTGCTGGCAGTGTTCAAGGCCAGGTTGGCAGAGCCTTGGGGGACACGGTCTAGGGTGAGTTGTCCCTGCCCACAGCAATGGGGCTGGAACTAGATGATCTGAAGGTCCTTTCTAACCCAAATCATTCCAGGATTCTAGGATTCTATGCCTTTTATAGTGCTGAAGGTGAAATCATCCTTGCCTTTTCATGCACACCTCTTTTTTCGTAAGTCCCAGCCAATATGGCACTGTCAGAAAGTGTTAGATACAGCTTTTTATGTTGTCCGAAATGGTTTCTCAACTGCAAGCTGGAAATAGCAGTTTAAAAGCCTGTGTCCCGAACTGAGTTTACTATGTTGTGTTAACACTTCTCTTTGTTATGGTTATTTCTGCCTAATGTTTTCTGCTTTTCAGACAGTTCGTTTTCCTGAAGGGAAAGATCTGCTGGGCATTAGCTGTGGAGGTAAATAACCGGACATGAAGAATGTGAGAGGGCAGAACTAGTAATGGATTATATTGATATTTATATTCATATTTATATTTATAGTTATATGCAGATAAATTCTGAAATATCAGTTTAGGTATGGGTAGCTGTGTTTTGTATTCTAATTTTATTTTCTATTTTTAGTGTGTATTTCAGATTGTAGACTTTAAAAAATGCCAGCATTTCCTAGGATAAAGAATGGTGATAACCTGACTGTCTGCACCATAGAAAGGAGATATTGTAGAGGCCCCTGACAGTTGGAGCTGTACACCATTCACAGCACTTCACTGCTCAGCAGTGGCTTTGGGTTTTGATATATGCTGTGCTCACCAAAGGCCCTGCACAGGCAGAGCTATATCAACTTTCTGTGTCCCTGATGTATGAGACATAGCCCTAGTATTTAGTGATGTTTACTTGTCAGGTTCTTCCAGCTGGGCAAAAAAATCAGAACTTCATGCATTCATTCATTATAATAACAGGCTGATCTGATTAAGATGGTATGTTGTCTTCCTTTCAAAATGGGAAATAAATCTTACTTTTTTGTCTGAAGCAGGATATGAAAGTAATGAAATGCCTCTATCAGGCCTGAGAGCTTTGGAGACCAGAAAGGATTTTCCACTGTCAAGTTAGTAGGGAAGTTTTCTGTTGTTGCTTTGTAGTGCAATAAGATCTACATTGCAGAATTATTTGGCAATTTATTTAACCACACATATGGGAAACAGCAGTTTCAAGGGCTGAGTCCAAGCTGTGTTTTATCTTATGCCCCATTATGTGGTGATTCTCTTGGTTCCTTCGGCTCTTTTTTTTCCTATTCTTCTTTGAGAACTTGAAAAGAATGAGTGGATCAAATCTGAATTCACCTCAAAATCTCTGTGGGTCATGAACATTACACTGAGGCCAGTATACAGTACAACAGAAAAGGTCTTAAAACCACAGTTTAATCTTGTGTATGTCTTTATGTTATCCTAAATCATCTGATACAGTTGTCCTACTTTGGGATAAAGCCAACCCAGTGAACATAAAGATGTCTTAGCCTAAACAATACAGAAATGTAACAATATTTCCTCTCCCTGCAATTTATTATTAAAACCCCCCAAACTTTAACCAGAAGAAATTGACAAAATACTCTGGGAATTTGATAGTGCTAGGTTTACTGCTTCAGTATTTTTATAAAAGTGTAATTTCCTACAGTATACAACAAGCTGAAGGCACAAAAAAGCTCTCCTTGCCACTGACATCTTTACAATAGTTCACTTTTGAAGAAACTGAACAACCAAACCCACCATGATTAGCTGTAGAAATGCATAGGCCTGCCTAAATGAAAGCTGCTGATTACAGATCCAGAACTTCTAGCAGCTATGCATATAATATAATTTTAATGTGTAATTTTTTGCAGAAAAATAAAATAACAGTGAAGCATGCAGATACTTGTGTAGCACAAATGATGTGATCAAATTTGAGTTAAATGAAAAAAAAATTTACCAAAAAAAATAATTAAAATTCTGTAAAGCTGTAAATATTTATATTATTATATATTAATCTGTGAGTGTTTATATATGCATGCATGCATATACGAATATATATTTTTTCTTTCTCTTTATCTCACTGATTTGTCTTTGCATCTACGTGACAGGTGTATCTCTTAATGTTCTAGTAGCAACATGACCACAGATACCCAGGTTACGTCCAGAGTTCTGATATGTAACAGGCAATTGACATTCGTTAAATTTACTACCTCCAAATTAAGGAAATATTGTCCTTTCTGACACCATAGCATTAATGTTCTGATCTAAGGCAAATACTACCAAACAAAGTACATTTGAACTGGAGAGGAAAAACGTAAATCAAGAAAACAAACAGACTGGGGTACTACATCTTGGAAAGAAGTGTTGAGGCCCACTATAGTGGACAAGAAACAATTTGTGCATGTGCTATGAGGCAAAGAGCTAGCAGATCCTTTTGTGTATAAGTGGGGGGGCAACAAATGGGAACAAGAAAGTGATTTTAAACTGTACTTATGACAGTAGTGAGCCTGGTACAGGAGTATAATGCTCACGGCAGGGGGATTGGAACTAGATGGTCTTAAGGTCCTGGTATCAGTAATTTTTAAAAGGATGTTGGAATGGTGGTACAGAAAAGAACAATAAAATGCCCATTGAATACTACACAATCTCTGAGAGATAATTTGATTATACTGTATAAATATTTTCAGAGAAAAAATTCAGAACACCGAACCAATGACTGGGAACTGCAGATGACAAGTTAAAACTAAAATGAGGCAGAATATTCTTCAAAGCGAGATTGATTAACCATTGGAGCACAGGAAGTGCTTCAGTTAGCATTGTATTTCAATCTTTAAATCACAGCTGGATGTCCTTTTGGAAAGCTGAACACAAGTTTTACGGACTCAGAAAGAAGTAACGGCAAAATCTGAATGACATGTTAAACAGTCTGCCAGATCAACCACAGAATTTCCTCCCTTTTCAACTCTATAACATGACTTCATGTATTTCACTAAGAACTTCCTTCAGAGGGGTTGATTTCTGGGCCACATCTCTCAAAGTCCACCTCACATCATACAGGGAGCTCAGAAACATTCCACTTGCATTCTCCCCTGAAAATGACATCATGTTTCTCTTTAATTAATCTTGTTGATAGCAGAATACCCTTTGTACTGTGAAAAGTTAGTGATGCTTAATGTATATAAACAGACTGAAAGATTTAAGAGTCTAGATGTGAAAAGTGGTTGTTCAAAGTCAGTGTATGCCAGCGTCGGCTAACCCTAAATAAAACCTGTAGGACTGTGGTAGAATCAGTAAAACCCCGGTTCCGTAAGTGAAAAATCCTCTGCTTAAAGTTATTTCTGCTATTTGTAATTTGTGTTGCACCTTATAACATGTAGTTGAAGACCCCGATTATGGTCTAGGCAGCACAGCACAACTCACTACACAAACACCAAGAAAAGTCTATATAGTAATGTTTAATACAAAACCTTGGTGCAAAGTCCCATATAGGACTGAAATAGACAACCAATTTAATGGTAGAGGACAAGTTAGCACCCATTAGCTGATCACTGTGAACTGTTCATTTGCACACATCATCCTGCTGAGGGCTAAGTTAATCTCAGTTACATTCCTCTTGCTTTGGGCTAAGAGTATGTATATGGGCAATTGGTGCTGACCAGCTGATGCAGTGACTTGCTTCTCTGTAAGTGATGTGTCTTGAGTATCTCAATTCTGTATTTCTCCTGCTAGCTCAACATAACTAAGAGAGCTACTTAACTCAGGAAATATACATTTATGCATGTTCAAGAGAAACGATAAAATGAAAGTTGATCATAGCAAAAAAAAGCTACTTTTCCTTCTCATCTATTCTGCACAAATAAGAGCTGCAGTTGAAAAGAAAACCTTTTTTGCTAGCTGATGGCAGACATTGAACTGAGATCACAGCTCGCGATGATTTTGTTAACTTTTCTATGTTCATTAGAAAAAGAAAGTACTAAATGATCCCTTTTGGACTGTTTTTCCCTTAGAAATATGAAAAAATATTTGTCAACTTTTCTGAGCTGCTGATACAGCATGCCTTGGCGAAAAGAAAGCTGCTGTCCATGGTTGACTGAACTATAAAGCTTAAAAAATAATGACAGCATATACAGTTATGGCTGAAACTGACGTCACCTTGGAGTTATTAGCAACGGTTAGCAAAATAATGTTACTAGCACCTATAGCCCTTGTAAGACAGAATGGACAGTGAGCATTTTTTCTAGCTTAATCTTCAAAAAGACCTTTCTAAGCATATGAAGCACTTCCAGTATTTTTACCATCTAGTTTTCTGCTAAACTGTGAAAATTGAGTCAGATAGTGTAACTGCATCCAGAGTATAGGTCAACAGCTGCACGTCCAGGTAAAGATCAGTGGTGAGGGGTGTCCCTCAGAGGTATGTACTGGGGCCAGTACTGTTTAATATCTTCATCAATGACAGACAGGATGGAGTAAACCCTCAGCAAGTTGGCAGATGACATTAAGCTGAATGGTGCAGTTGTCATGCCTGAGGGTTAGATGTCACTCAGAGGGACCTTGACAAGCTGCTGAAGGGGGCCCATGTGAAACTTATGGGTTCAACAAAGTCAAGTTCAGGGTCCTGCACCTGAGTTGAGTCAACCCCTGGTATCTATGCAGTCTGGGAGATGAAATTATTAAGTGCTGCCCTGCTGAGAAGGACTTGGGCATACTGGTGGATGAAAAACTGCGCGAGCCAACAATGTGCGCTCATAGCCCAGAAGGCCAATTTCATTTTGGGCTGCATAAGTGTGGCCACCACATCAAGGGAGGTGATTCTGCCCCTCAATTTTTTAGTAAGGCCTGTTGTAACGGGACAAAACATAGTGGTTTTAAACTAAAAGAGAGCAAAATTTAGATTAGGTATAAGGAAGAAATTTTTCACTACTAGAATGGTAAAACACTGGAACAGGTTTTCTAGAGAGGTGTCAGATGCCCCATCCCTGGAAACATTTAAGATTCAAGGTAAGGTTGGATGGAATTCTGAGCAACCTGCTCTAGTTGAAGATATCCCTGCTCGTTGCAGGAGAAGGTGGACTAGATGACCTTTAAAGGGCTCTTCCAACCCAAACTATTCTCTGATTCTGTGATTTTGTGATGAATTCATGCTGCAAGTCTCCTGTAAGGTAGAATGGAGAAAAAAAATAGAGAAAAAAATGGAAAAAAAGCTGAATGTCAAGTTAGTGGATTGTATATTTATTTTTAAACTGAAAGTATTCCAGTTTCATTTCTTTTATAGGTAATTTCTAAAATCTTTTTTTTGTTGTTTCTCATTCTTGGTTCTCTTCATTCTCACAGGCTTTTTTTCAAGTTTAGGTCTATTGCTACTCTCTTTTTTAAGTTATTGTGCTATCATTTTATGAAATAATTTGCCACACACTTCATAGAATCATAGAATCCTGGAATGGTTTGGGTTGGAAAGGACCCTTAAGATCATCTAGTTCCAACTCCAATGCTATGGGCAGGAATACCTCACCCTAGACAATGTCTCCCGAGGCTCTGTCCATCCTGGCCTTGAACTCTGGCAGGGATGGAGCATCTGCAACTTTTTTGGGCAGCCTGTTCCAGTGCCTCACAGTAAAGAGCTTCTTTCTTATATCTTACCTGAACTTCTCCTGAACTTCAGCATGAACTCATTAGCCCTTGTCCTATCGCTACAGTCCCTGATGAGGAATCCTTCTCTGGCATTCTTCTAGGCCATAAAAATTAACTGGAAATAATATTGGCTATCCTATAACAAGTTAGCTTGCAGCTGTATTTTCTAAGTACCAAGATTTGTAATTTAACTTTAAAGCCCTACTTGACATGAATAATAGGTACAAGCATTTTTTTCCCCAATTTGCTGTTTGTAAATGGATGGATATTTCCTTAACAGCTTTTAAGGAAAAGCTGCAGTATATGGTACTGCAGGACTGGATCATACCCTACAGTATGTAAATAAAAGATAGGAGGAAAATATTCCTGTCAGTTATGGATAGCTAGCTATGGAAATGTGGAAATGGAATTTGGGTTATTTAGGTTGTTATAAACCTCTTCCTTTTTCAAGCCCACATTTCTTTACCTGTTGTCACACAAGTGAAATGATTCAGTGATGTCAATGCATACTGGCCCCGAAGGCAGAAGTGATTTGTTGGACTAAATGGGTTCTTTTTGGGTTCTATTTCACTTCCTGAAGAGGCTAAATATACTGTGATTTGAAAGGTGAAAATTAGCTTTGTAGATGCATTTGTAAGTATTCCCAGTATTCCACCAATTGGGTAACGGGGTTAGGAAAAGAAAAGGCAAGAATGGCTTCTGTGCCTTCCTTATTGTAATGCCTGTTCACTTGAGTCCCAAAGGAAGCAGACAATGAAAAATAAAAAAGTCATTAATAGCATTTAAATGGACTCAGCTGCACAATATGGGGTCAACCTACTGCTCTCAGCAAACTCACAAATCACAAAAGTTGGTCCATTTAATTTACATAATTCCATAAGGTTTTAATACATTTTCAAAATGAGAATCAAGTGGAATTTTTGATCCTTAAAAATGCTAAACTGAAATTAATATTCAAGAATATGTGCAACAGTTCTTAAATCTTCTTAGGAGCTGTTGGCATTTCATGGTCAATGCCAGATCTGTTCTGTTAATGATTTTAAAGCCAATTATCAACGTGAGACTTATCTGGTTTATTACACCCTCTCTAAAATGAAGATGAGTTGCATTGGCTTGTGTCAGATGTGGTCCCAAGGAACGGAATGGCTGAAGGCAATTTATCCCATCCATCTCACCCTCCATCTGCTTACTTTGAACACTTGGGGACTTACAGTTTCATGTTTCCCTTGACCAGGGACCATTAAGTTCATGAAAATACTTTAATTTTCACAAACAGATGACAAAATGAGAAGTTCAAACTAATTTTCTTATATGATAAAAGCCTGGATTTGGATTTAAATTTTGAGGAAGACAAAGACATAAGCCTAATTCTCTTTCATTCTGTTCTTCAATTGCTTTTTGTTTCAGCTTAGCTGCCATGTGTCTTACGCATAGATTTATGTTATAGATTTAGGTTACTTTCAGAGTTTTACATCTGGAAATAAAATTTTGCTATAAAGCAGTAGCAATCACAGGAAAGCTTATTTTAATGTCACAACATAAAAGCTGCATATATTATTTTAGGTTCAGAGATAAAATGAAGGTTGGTGCTGTGAACATGTTACAGTAAAAAACCAAATGAAGGAGTTACAGCTTCTTTTGGTGTTATATGAAACAACAAAATAGAAAACTGAGCATAGGATTTTCATTTCAATTTTCAGGAAGCTTTTTCAGTTCAATATATATGGAGAATGCAGGCATTCCTTGTTTCCGTCTAACTGCAGTCTGACCTAAATAGTTAAGGGCATTGTACGACTATAGAGATTGGAGTATTAATTTATTTCTCCATTAATTCCTGTAACACTTTTATTAAACTTATTAAACTTTATTAACGCGCAGACACCACTGAGGAATATGCTCCATACCTTTCCATGTCCTTATTGAGATTTTTTATATTATATATATACCTGCTCATCAAGTTGATGTGAAGGGAGATTCACCTTAATAAATGAACAGCTGGAACTACAAGATACCACACTGGAATTGGAAAAATTCTTTATGAAAGTAGTCAATTTCTCTAAACCCTGTAATGTTAATATTGTGATTTATTGATAATGGTTTCTTTTTATATCCTAAGCAATACTTATTTTGTACATTCTAAGTGACTTAACAAATATGTTTACAAAGACTTTTGTAGATAGACATGAAAGAGTATCATACTAAAGGAAAAGCACCGAGACAAATGGTGTGGGATATACATTCTGTTTTCAATGTTCCTCAACTGATATGCTTACAGAAGGGATTTTCTTCAAAGGTTTTATCACAGCCGTAGCCATAAGCATATACACTCAATGCACAGCTGTTTGGTGTGATCTAAGAAAGGAGTTTATGTTGTGGAATGAAATGTATGAAATGATTCCCCCAGGTTTACAGCTTTCTTTGATCCCACATTTAAAGAAAAAAATTAAACCAGTTCCCTCTGTAGTTGACCTCACATTTTAGTAGTTATAGTGATTAAAAAAACACCTGAACATGCTAATTTCACCCTTCCCCAGTTTTAGATGTGTTACCCTAAAACCCAAGATTGCCATGAAATAATGCAACAGTTTTCTGCTTCACACTCACAGGGTAAATAAAGAAAAAAAGACTACTCACTCCACTTTCCAAATAAGGGCAGTTAAGATCTTAATGCAAGGAAAGATGTTACAAAGACATAAATATATCTGTCATTTTAAACTCAGGTGAAGGTGGTGCTGGTACAATGATGCAATTCAATAATTAAAATGATTATAGAACAGATGGCATTCAACAGCACATAAAATCCTGTACATCAATCACTCGGGGAAGAGAATCAATTAAACCACTTAGTGAAAGTGTAAGAATATAAAAGTTTTACAGGTACCTTATAGAGGCTGTATCCCTCTCTCAGGTTTCATTTTTGCATCAAAATTTAAAAGGAGGGAGTTGAAAGAGGAATTAAAGAAGTTTCACTATGAACTCTGGGTGTCTATAGAGAAATTAATGATCCTAAGTACTTTGTGAACTGTGCTTGCTGGCATAGTAGGTATCTAATAGTTGTTTGTTTGTTTTTTTTTCCAAATAACAACAAATAATTTATATTTGAAAAGGATTTAGTTTGACTGTTTAATGGAGCCTAATCATAGCAAATAAAATCTCCTAGATACTATAAATAAGCCAGAAAACGAAATTCAGAGGTACTTCCTGGTTTCAGTTATATATAAAGAAGCTTTTCATTTTGCATTTCAGGTCTTCATCTATGACCATAATGAACAAGAAAAGAAAAACAAGTAAGGTAAACGATTTTTAAATCTTAAGAAAGACTATGTTTGATATAAAAATAGAAATGTCTACCAGCTTTTACTGTTGGAAGATTTGTGCATTCATTGTTTCTTTTATTTAAGCTGCAGTTCCATTGTACTGTTGATGTAGCCCACAGTAAGAGCAAGGCTTGCTGAAACCATTGACCACTCCTGAAATGTAAGAATAACAGACACTCTTAAGAAGTTACTACAGCTTCATGCTACAGTAGCCAGCAGCCCCCTATTGCCATCCATTCTTTGCTAATATTTTTTGACATCTTCCAGACTTGCAGGCTAGCCAGTAACTTAGCCCATGCAATTCTTAATTTGGACCTAAACATCACTCATTCTCTCTAATTTTTCCTTCCCCTGCTTTCAACAGTCATACAAGGAGTATTTTGCACATAATTGTTGTTAGGCATAGTAAGTACAAAATGCCTGGCAGAGTAATAATCATGTCATTACAATGAATGTTAACAGCAGCTGTATCAATAGCCCTCCAGTGTATTTAATTGAAATAATATTCAGGACAGGACTGTAATATTGCTAGTGTCTGAAAATGGCGTGGTTGACCATCATGGAAGGTGGTAGAAGCCATCTGTTGCTTGATGAGCAGTCTTAGACCCTAATGTCTGGCTTAGAGATCAGCTCTCGCCTTGTACAGGACCACATGGGCCAAGCTCAAATTCTGTGTTTTAGAACAAGAGGAAAGTGGATCAAGGACAGCATACATTCAGTTTCAGAGAACTTATTCTCCTTGACTTCTTTTGCACTACAAAATCCATCTACTTAACTGCAATGGGTAGAACAGAAAGATTTATCAGTCACAGAGAAAACTGCAAAGGACCTTTGATTTGTGTACATATATTTCCCCCACCTACTATATATGATAAAGGACTACGATTCTGCACTGATTTTAGCTGGGATAGAGTTAGTTTTCTTCATGGTAGCTGGTATGGTGCTATGTTTTGAACTTGTGCTGAAAATAGTCTCACAACACAGGGATGTTTTAGTTACTGCTGAGAAGTGCTCACATACAGCCAAGGCCTTTTCTGCTCCTCACATCACCCCACCAGCGAGTAGGTTGGGAATAGGCAAGAGGCTGTGTTGGGACACAGCAAGGGCAGCTGACTTCAGCTGACCAAAGGGATAGCCCAGATCATATAGCATGAGGGTCTGCAATAAAAGCTGGGGGAAAGAAATAGGAAGAAGGATGATCAGAATTACAGCGTTTGTCTTCCCAAATAACCTTTACACATGATGGAGCCCTGGGTGTGATGGTCAAGAGCCCCTTTTTGTGTTTGTCTCAAAACAGCTCAAAAGATATAAGGAACTGACAGCTCCTTACCTCTTGGGCAAACAGGGGTTGAAGGCAGAGCAGGGATAGTGCTCCAAGGAGGTGGGAGATGGTTTCCTTTATTGTCTGTCCTGAGCCATGAAGATAACTACCATGACAACGAAGTGCCAGCAAACAGTGGCGGAGATGCTGAGGTGCCCATTAGGGCATTTGTCTGATAGCCCTGTTAATGAATCTCACCTGTGGGAGGATTCCAAGAGACCCCTGACCCTATGAAAAGGCAGCTGGCCAGCAGATATGTGGTGTGTGCCTTTTTCACTTTGGGCTTCAGTAGGTTTACTCTTGGTAAGGGCTACAGAGATGATAATTGAATGAGTTTCCATTCATTGACCGAGGAGACCCACAAGGTGATGAGCCTATTTCTCTGTTATCTTCTTTCTTTCCTTTCTCCTCTGCTTTGGCACTTTTGAAAGAAGAGAAATTTGCTAAGACTTTTGTTTCTCATGACACAGCTTTAGGGGTGTTTGATAATTTTTTTTTTTTCTCTCCACTTTTATATCTTCAGAGGACTTGTGGTTTCTCCTGTGAACCATGCAGTGTGGTAAAAGATCTGCTGAGTGGGGTGAGACAGATGGCTACTACTGCTGGGGGGTAGTGAATGAATTCCATATTTTGCCTTGCTTGTGTGTGCAACTTTTCCCCTACCTATTAAACTGGCTTTATCTCAACCCACACGTTTTCTCACTGTTAACTTTCTGATTCTCTCCATCATCCTTCTAGGGGGAATGAGCAAGCTGCTGTGTGGGGCTTAGCTGCCTACAAAGCTATATACACAACCTATTTAGGCCTTGAGAAGACATACATACAGCTTTTTCTGCTTCATGTATAGTGGTCCTTCTTCTTTTGTGCCTTTGTAGCATGCTTCCTTTGCGTGCAGTGCATCTGTGCCCAATGCTGCTGGGGGAGCTGTTTTTCGCACTATCCGGTCTTCCATCTGTTGGCAAGGCATTGCGCTGCATCGACTGACAGAGAATGTCAGCTTCATGCTACAGTAGCCAGCAGCCCCCCATGGCTGTCCACTCTTTGCTAATATTTTTTGACACCTTCCAGATTTGCAGGCTAGCCAGGACGAAAAATAGATAAGGATAAATTGCTGTGTTACAGCTCATATTTAAGAACAAAGAAACAAATAAACGGCTGGCCCTTTAATTTACAGATTATTTTCTGTTCATCTGCTTAAGCAGGAGAAATTAGCATGGTAAATGCTGTTCTGCGTGGAAACTATTATTCTTTTTGATAAATATTCTGTGAGTAGTTTTATACATTTTGCAAGCTTGAAGTCCCCTGGTTATAAATCATCAATGTTCCATATGGCATAAGCATGTTTTAAGTTGTGTACCCACTGGAAAAATCAGTATATTGTTTTTCTGAATGCTTTTTCCTTTGCACTCTAAATTTATAAAACACCTTTTCACCTTCTTAGGTTTTTTATTTTCCAAATTTTTGTTTGTCTGCAGTGAGGGGGAGGGGAGAACTAACAGATACCCTGTCTGTCTTTTCTTATAACTGTACCTCTTAACCCAATAGAAGTGATGGAATGCTTATGCTGTATTAAGGATTCAGCTAGGTTTTCAGATCACATGCTGTTCAATGCCTTTCTTTAAAACAAGCGCAAAGAGCATCTGATCACCTGCCTAAAAATAGTGCCTTTTAATAGAATGCATGAGATGCTGAACTTACACTGGAGAGTGTGGGAAGCAGCTGGGGTTGTGCTGGTCTGCTTTAGGCTACAGTAGATGCTATCAGTAGTAACCTGAGTGATTTGATCTCATCCCAGATGATTAGGCACTCATGACGGTCACAATCTCTACTAGATTAAACTCCCCCTTCAGCAAATGACTGTCAGGATGTCCTACAATAGAAAGCCTTTGAATAATACCTATATACAAAAAAAAAAAAGGTAACAGTTTGCATTTGTTATTTTAACAGGTTTACATTTTAAAAAATGCTCAGAATGCAGATTAATTCTCTATATAACTATAATTTTTCTGTCCCTTGAAAACGTTGATATGCTTCACTGAAGTACCATGCACCTATAATGACATTTCTTGTACAGAGTACATTGCTTTATCATACATGTTATTTTCAGCTTCCCCTGATGCACTAGAACTCTGCTTGCTTGGTGCATTAGTTACAGCAGCTCTTAATTTAGTTTTATTCCTGTTCTCATGTGTAACACACCCCAGTTCTGCATTTGGCCCACATTAATGATTTTATCACTTATTTCATGGTTTTGAATCATATAGAAGAATATATGCTATTTTGATGGTTAATATCAAGAACATAAGCCAAATATATCCTATTACACTAGTCATATTACTCAGGGAGGGGCGGATTGTCAGCTTGATGCAAGTCATATTAGAGTACTCTACAGTAAACACAGCTATCGAAAGCATACTGACATCCAGCTTCAGATTACTTTGCTGAGTGTGCCTTAGAATGATGACAGGTGCCCTCATCTTTCCCCCATTGATTTCCCAGTCTGAGCAAGTGAATTTGAACCTACTTAGTTCCTAGCAACTTCCTAAAATCAGTAGCAAATTATAATTTGCATGAGTGGTCTCATTAAACCTAACAGTGCTATCACTGCTACTGCAAATGAGTAAGAACCTTGTAGCTCAGCCTAAAGCTGAAAAGGGAAATTAGATGTGATATGGAAAAGCATATGCCCTGAAACAATGTAGGGAATAATCTGCTACTTTGCTCCATGAATTAAAAAGGAATAAATACTGTTTTCCTTGACTCCACCTTTTACTTGTGTGCCAAAGTGTATGATCTCTTAAAGTTAATGAATGTTACTGAAGTATTTCTCCAGAAAAACAAACACTCCACATCCCCAGGTCTCAAATGCTAGAAACTTGAATAATGGAAAAATTCCTCACAATTCCACAAGAAAATTGGGAGGAGAGACTCAAGTATCAGTGGGAAAATGTTGAAAAATTTATTTGACTGTAGTACCTGTTAGATTGAGATGGCAATGGTCACATAAAAGGCACACTTATTTTACTGTGAAAGTGAACATGATAGTAACAGAAAGTGGTGTCTGAAACAAAGATAACATAGAAGCTCAGGAGGAAATCTTCATGTTGGGTCTGGCTAAAATGGAGTTAATGTTTCCCGTAGCAGCCCTTGTATTGTGTTGCTTTGTATTGGTGTTAACCACCAGCATTTTGGCTACTGTTAATCAGTGCTTGCTCAGCATCAGACTGTCTCTCCAACATTTTCCTCTCACCAGTAGGCTGGGGTGAGAAAGACCTTTGGAGGGGACATAGCCAGGGCAGCTGACCCAAACTGACCAAAACAATATTCTATATATCTCATTCTATACCATATGATGTCTGCTGAGCAAGAAGGCTGAGAGAATGAGGGGAAGGGTTGGGGGGGAGGGAATCTGTTATGATGTTTGTTTTCTGGAGCAACTGGTTCATATACTATGCCCTGGTTCCAGGGAAGTAGCTGGACATTGCCTGCTGATGGAAGTACAGAATAAATCTTTTTTTTTTTTTTCTTTTTTCTTTTATGTGTGGCCTTTGCGTTTGCTTTATTAAACTGCCTTTGTACTAACCCACAAGTGTTCTCCATCTTATTTTCTCCTTTGCATTGTCCTGTTTAGAAGAGGGGTGTAAAAAGCAGCTTGGTGGGCACCTGATGTCCAGCCAGGGTCAACCCACCACATTATTGTAGGGAAAAACTACCACAGATTAACATGGAGTGGAAGTAAACCCAGGTAGAAGGAAAGAATTCATAGTCTGTGTAAAGAAGAGTAAAGCCAGAGAGGGAGAACACTTCTGTCTTGTAAATAGAAAGGAATCTATAATGAAACTAGAACACATGAAAAGATGTAGACTTCAACAAAGAGGGAAAAGAGCAACAATATGAAGATTGATATGCCCTAGATCTATTTACTTATATATATATATATTACAGATATATAGAAGGTCTTCTTTTAGCAATTCCGAATTGAATACGAAAGACTCTTATTTCTAGGCTACCAGCAATTATTTGAAGATTGCCATTATACTTCCTAGTATGTGCACTCCTGGTGATTGTGTTGCAAACCCTTCTTTGTTTACAAACCTTAATTTCTGTGGTGTTTGAAAGAACTCTAGTCATATACCTATCTGGAAATGATCTTCTCTCTTAAAGGCACTATACAGAGAATTATATATTTGGAACTAACAGCTGAACAGTGAAACAGTACTGCACATGTTTCTACTTGTATTTATACCACTGTGGTCATTTGTGCTCTGTCTTGAGTACTTTGCATGCTCAGCTTCCACTATGAAGTGAAGATACACCAGTGGCTCGGCAGTCCCATGCTTAGACTATTTTACCTGTACTCTTGTTCTCAGCAAAGTCCAGACTATGTCTATAGCTTTACTTCCTAAACATGGGTTTATTTTTTTCAGTTCTTGATGTTACTGGAATTCCTGACTATATGGCACCTCTTATCTAGCACCCAATGGCAACAGGATGTTGAATTAACTAGCACAGGGTGCTCTCTGAGCTACATACTTTGAAGAAGGCAAGCAGAAATTGCTCATATACTGATTTCTTTATGTGATTCAGATTTACTTTTGTTTGAGAAAAAGTAGGTGTTTATTTGCTCTTAAGGGTGACCAGAATCTTAAGGTGACTTGAAATAAGAGTTCTTCAGTTTTCTTGAATATAAAGAATAGGGAAATAATAATGCTGTGTAGTTATAGTACTGAAAGAGTTTGTCTGTCTTCATTTAGGGTTTAAAATATACTTTTGAAGAAGACTTTGAGTAAAGTTACATACAATGACTGAATTTTCCATAATAGAAATTTCTTTACTTATGTGGTGTTTAGCAGTTCTTGTTCCCTATTTTGGTGAAAGACTGAATTACAGTTGGGGTAAATGAAATGCTGGTATGGAGATTTGTGCACCTGGAATTTTGGTTCAGAAATGAAATGATCTATTTGGGATCTGTTATTTTTCATTGCATCAGAGAGCTTTATCTTGCTAGGAATGACAGAGTAATGCCATGGTACTCTCAGTTATAGCTAATGTCTGTATTGGTAATGCAGAGGAGGAAGACTCTTTGACTGCTAACTTACATGCTTCCCTGAAACATGCTAAAATATTATATACAATTAGACCATCTAATCTGGCCAGAATTACTTAAAACTAACTGGCATTGATTTTCAAATAGCAAGAGAAATCCTGCTTATGGGATGGTCTCATGCTTGTCTGATATAGCCTTCCTTATGAATTGGAGAATAGGTTCGTCTTTATTACACAGTTTCTCTTGTGGATAGAAAATTACTCTCTGAAGAACACTATTACAGCTGTGAGTCTATCTGCAGTTGGATGGAATTCTGCTCTTCCAGACAAATGGTGAGGCCTGAATAGCCCTTTTGTGTTTGAAAAAACCTTCTGGGTGGAATATGGAACAGATTTTGAACAGGGAAGGAAAGTATTTCAGGCCAGATGGTTAATCTGATGGAGCTGTATTCTGACAGAAGGAAAGAGTAGTATTGTGTAGTTTAGCAGTTATGTCAGGGAGAGAAGAAAGCCCTTTTGGTAAGTTAATGGAGGTCTATGATTGTGTTAGACTCTAGGGTGAAGTGACAGTTCCTAATACGATGTAACTGGAAATTGCTAATGTAGTATGATAAAGTTTTCATGCTGTTTTGCTGTTTCATAATTTCTTGAGCGGAAATGGCTGAGATCTTTTTTCTTGCAAGCAATTCTGTATTAATTGAGGGTTGCATTTTTATCTGCATATGTGTTATCTGGATTTCAATGATTTAATCTGTTTTTGTAATTTTTTATAAGATTTGTCTCATCTCTATGAAATCCTGGAGCGGGGTTTCCTTTTAAATTGTAAAGCTGGAAAGGACTGATTCATCCCACAGAGAAGATCAAAACTGAGATTGCTATCTGCTATTATAGTGTGTCTAACTTATCAAGGAATGCAGTCATTTATAGTACTGGGATCAGCAACTCATTAAAGAAGAGCAAAACCCAATATAAAGGCTGGTATAGGGTGTCAGCTAAAAGAGCTAAGAAAGCCACATCATCTGGGGTAAAGCAGCAGTGAAAGGCAGCAACAGCTCACTCCTGCTGCGGTTCACATTTCCTGCTATCTGAGCCTCTCAGAAAGGCTGATACACTTGCTGATGAGGCACCTGTGGTTTCTGAGAGGCAGTGCCTTCTGGTCTTCACAAAGATTATTTTTTGACCTCTTTGATGTCTAAGAAACAGTCTAGCATGCTGCCCTCAATAGATTGCCAACTTTCTCATCAGAGAGTGGGTCTTGAGAAATCAAGACCTTGTTATATGTTGTTATTCTATTAGTACAAAAAAAGGAATGTAAATCTGAAACTAAAATGCATGAATAACAGGTTTCATTACAGCATCATAAAAGAGTCTTGGTGAGAAAGGTTTACAGATTGTATTTGGAAAATATCTGTGGTGAGAACCCAAGGAAGAGATTAATTTACACTATATTTAGGCAGTTTATGGAAGTTCTATTTAATCTCTTCATCCTTAAATGTGATCTATGATCATGAAGGCAGAAGTCATGTGAGAACACTTCATGAGGTACTATGGTAGCACTCATTAAAAAATTAAGTGTCTCCTTTCAGTGTCTTACATCTAAGCAGTCTTTTGTAGTCTTTTTGTAGTTTTTTGACATGTGATGAATATGATGTGAATTCTTGGAGTAAGAATTGGGTAAAAAAAGGAGATGGGAGGCACAGAAGTTTGTTAATGTGTAGATACAACTTGGAGGTGAAAAAAATAGTAAAGAAATCTGGAAATGTAGGCATAATGTTTTTCAAAACCACCTGTCCTGATCCAGCTGTAAATTATTTCTTTTTCGTTCCTAGTAGCTGGTGCAGTGCTGTGTTTTGGCTTTAGCCTGAGAAGAGTGCTGATCACACACCAATGTGTTAGTTGTTGATAAGCAGCACTTACCCCAATCAAGGACTTTTCAGTCTCATGCTCTGCCAGTGAGGAGAGGCACAACAAACAGAGAAAGCAGAGAAATGGGATACCTGACTCAAACTAGCCAAAGGGGTATTCCATACCCCAGCATGTAATGCCCAGTATATAAACTGGGGGGAGTTACCTGAAAGTGCACATTGCTGCTCAGGTTGGGCTGGACATCAGCTGGTGTGTGGTGAAGAATTACATTGTGCATCACTTGTGTGATTTTGTGGTTCTTTTTTCCTTTTTTTTTTTGGGGGGTGTGTGTGTGTGTTGGGGATTTTACATCATTTTTAGTTTTATATTCTCTCCCCTTGTTATCACAATTATTATTGTTGCTGTTTAGTAGTTTTATACTTTAGTTATTGGGCTGGTTTTTATCTCCACCTGTGGGGTTTACATTCTTTTGATTCTCCTCCCCATCTTGCCCTGGGTTCTAGCTGCATGGTTCTGAGTTACCAGCTGGGCTTAAGACATGACACCACCTCAAACTTGATACCGTGAATGTTTACTTGCTAATTGAAACAGGGACAGGTGAATAAATATTAGCTCTTCTTTCAGATCATATTTCAAAATTATTGAAGAATTTAATTGAAATAAGCAGGCTTTTTATTTTCCATATCTGATAGACACATATATTACACATTCATATAGCTGTTTGCAGAATCATAGGATAACGGGTGTGAAGGACCTCAGGAGATCTGTAGTCCAACTCCTGGCTTTGGGATTGGAACAGATTTATCCATTTGGGTCTTGAAGAACTCCAGTGATGGAGATTGCATAACTTTTCTGGGCACAACCTGCTATATTGCCTACTACATGCAAAAAATGTTTTTCCTCTCTTTTTCAACATATGCCTGTCGCTACTTGTCTGCCCAACAGCCACCATTGTGGAGATCTTGGTGTATTTTCATCAAAATCTTCCTGATGAGTTCCTCATAGGTGCTGGTGGACTGCTGTTAGGTCTCCCTGAAGCCAGTTCTCCAGACTCAGCAAGCCCAATTCCCTCACGAGGCAAGTGCTCCAGCGCCACCACTGTCTTGGCAACCCTCTTCTGAGCTCACTCCATTTTATTAATGTCTGTCTGGCATCAGGGAGACCAAAACTGGCTCAGTATTTGGATGTGCCCTCATGTGTGTTGAGTACAGGTGGATAACTCCTTCCCTCATGCTGCTAATACAGTCCTGGATATTGTCTTTTCTTGCCACCCAAGTGTACTGCTTGCTTGTGCCCAGTGCACAGTCTGTCACCATGCCTGGGGCATTTCAGAAGATCTGGTGCCTGCCGAACAGGCATCCCCCGGCCTGTACTGCTTCCTGGCATTCTTCCTTGGCAGCTGCAGGACTTGGTATTTGGCCTTGTTGAATTTTGATAGGTTCCTGTTGGCCTGTCTGGACTACTCTGAATGCCCGCCTTCAGCCATATAGGCTGTTTCCTCAGATTTAGCGTCTTCTACAACCTTGGTGAGACCAGAGTTCATTGCCTGCTCCAGATCACTGATAAAGCTGTTAAACATCATCCATCTGGTTTGTCCGTGTATTCAGACTAGGTGTTACAGACAAGGTAAGTGACATCTCTCCTTATTTGCACATGTTCCATGTAGTTGCAGGAGTGTATGGGTTTTTCACCAGTCAAACTCCCTAGAGTGGTCATTTGCAGAACTTTTTCACTGTTAACAAAAAGTTACTCAGAGACCAAATCAGAATTATTGAACTGCTAAAATTATGTGCAACCTGCTCACAATTCTTCAGCCTTGGATCATAACAAACCCTTTTACTGGGAAGATCCAATAAGAACCAAATACAGGAGAATATATACATCTCTGAAAACAGAGTAGAATCAGACTGGCATCTTTTATAGAGTATAATAATTATATTACTAATGGCTTATAGTTGAGTCAGTATTGCTTCTAGAAGCGATTTTGCAAGGTCCATAACCTTGCAGCATCATCTTCAAAGATGAAAAAAATGTGATATATCTACTGTAATTATCAGTAAAAATTCTTTAAGTACTGCTTCATTTACCAGGTATAAGGTTTTAGAACAATGGGAACCTTTGGGAACTGCAGATATTTGTGTGGTCGAAATGGTTCTCATCTTGGGTAAGCTGTTAATTTATTATTGGTAAGACAATTTATTAAACACTTCAGACAGCTCATTAAACAACTGTTAAAGTAGAGGGATGAATGCTACCAGCAGCAAAATTTTAACAAATACTGCGTAAAGAAAGGATTTTGCACAATTGATTTTTCCTCTTCTGGGGAAGAGTTTTTATTTTCTCATATGCATTTCTCTCGCTACATACTTCCTTTCAAACACAAGACACAAATAGTACTTAAATCACAAATAGCAACAGAACATTGAGTTGCATGCATTTGTAAGACAGCGTTCTCACTGAGCTTTCATATTGAAGTTTTTGACATTAACTGGATCAACTGCATCGTCACAGTGACTATATATTTCTGCTGCCAAACACAGCTTTAAAACTGTTTAAAAATTAGGAAACTCCTAGCATCCTTGCAGAAACATTGCCTATATTTATTTATATCTAGACAGGAGAAGCAGAAGCTTTGCCAGACATTGACAAATGCAGACACAGGATTTGTCACACAGATTTGTAATGAAAGTTTATTGTCTAGTACTGCCTGGGTAATAGAAATGTGAGAGAAAACTAAAGGAGATGACAGTGGCTTTTGAAAAAAAATATTCTTCCCCTAGTACTCTAATACTTCTTTGATCCCAGCCAGCAGACTGGTTCATAGAGGCTGAGCTGTGGCTACTATATCCAGATGATAATGGAAGTTTTATGTATTAGATGAGAGGGAATCTGATCTTTGAGAAGATCCTGTGGCTGAAATTTAACTTGTAACTGCAGCTATAAAAGGCTGGACTATTTTGATTAAGGAAATTTTGTGCTTTGGTATATGAGAACATGTCTAGCAAAAATTCCTGGTTAGGTTTTTATTATACTATAACTCAGATCATTACTATTTTTTACAGGTTTGATCCTTTTCTGGAACTCACTGTTTATGGGCACTAGCAATAACTTGCAGTTGGAGGCTCCATAGTTTAATCGCTGTCAGATAAAAAGGTTTTTCTGTTACCAGATTGGTGTTTCAGTCTTTCATTTTTATACAATTCCCTTTTATTCTTCTTGAAAAAAGAATGAAAAAAGGGTGCTTAGCAAAACCCCATCTAATTTTTCTGAACTATTTATTCCATTTGCTTTCATTCTGTCATTTTTCTGCTTGTCTTTTCTAGGAAAAAATTGTCCCCTTTTATCTTTTATTCCTAGCCTCGAATATTGTTTCTCTTTGCCCATCCTCTCTGTTTATTGATGTTTTCTTGAGTCATGATGGCCAGAAAAATTAATATGGTAATTGACTTTGACTTTTATTATTAAAACCCCCAAGTGCTATGTACTGTCGTGAATAAATAAGCTGATTGGAGAGACTGATTGCATGATTACAAATATGTCATGGATAGTAGATCTGAATATAATGGATATTATTATCTGAGATTATAGGAAAAGCCAGCAGTCTTGCCTTGTTTTTACTAAGCTCATCCATCAGTGATAAATTTTTCTAAATATCCACATGCACCAGTTTTTGATCATGCAAAACCACTAGGATTTTAAAGTGTCCATGCCTTTAATACTTGTGAGATGCTGGTGTCAATGTTGATACCAAAATGTGGTATCATCAGAAGGAAGATATTTATTTTTATTTTTTTCAGCTTTTCAGTAAGACCCATTTGTACACTTAATACTCTCGAAGCACCTGAAAGCAGGTGGTGCTCCAAACAGACGCATGATGTATATACCACCAGACTTCTATGTGTGTTTCACATGAGGGTAACTCTAAAGGATTAGGTCAGTGTGGGAAATTAAAAATGCATATTTATTTATAGCATGGAATCCCACTGAATTAGTTAAAATGTTTTATTTTGGAACATATTTAAGTAAGAATACATTCTTTCTGTTTATAGTATTGTCCATGCCAGTTTCAGTTACATTCCTTGGTCTATTTCAGTTAATCCGTGTTAGCCTAGCTTTGCTATGGTAGTGTAGTTAGTTAAAAATTAACACTAAAAAGGGACGCAATACACAGGAAAGTCTTATTAATCCATTTTCCATTAAAATAATTCATGTAGAGCTGAAATATTTAAAATTTTACAGCAGTAACAGCTGGCTAAGCACTGAAACACAAGGTTTATTAAAATTATAAAATATATGTGCATATCTATATATAAACAAAAATAGCTTTTTCTTGACATGATGCAAAAATTTCCTGATTAGTAGTATGTACAATTTTATGTAGTGACACAGAATGTATTAGCTGCAGTTTTCCTGCATGTCATTTCTTGCTGGAGTAAAACATGCCTGAATCTCTTTCAGGGCTCATCATATTGATATGAATAACAGTTTTTTCATGGTTAGAGTTTCAAGGCCTTTGGGGAGGTGGGGGTGGGCTCATCTTTCTTTACATAAGCATGCAGATAAAATATCTGCAACTTATAAAACATTTTATATTTATTGTTGTAAAACTTCAGTTAACTGCTTTAGACCAAAATGTGTAAATCCACAATCCTATCAGATAAACAAAGAGTGTTCATATGGCCAAACTACAAACATTATATGACCGAGCAACCACTGATGTGGGGGAAAGGAGCATAATAAGGCTTTAATCATGAGAACGTATATGTTTCTACTTTAGCCAGAACTTGTACTCCAGAATATTTTCCTGAAAGTTTTGGTGAGTTAAACATTTTGATGCTAAATGATAGAAGACCATCAGACCATGCTACTCATGTTAAAAAGTTCATTTAATGCAAATTTCAGCTTTGGAGGTAGCATTATATTCCTGGGTTAGCAGAGTCCTATTTTTTATTTGTATTGGAATATTGATAGGTAATCCAAGAAAAGTTTGATTTATGAAAGTGAAATTAATTTTGACATGAGTTTGTAGTCATCTGAAAGACAGTGAAATTCACAGCAAATAGAAATCCTAGGAAACATTTGCAATGCTGAGTGACTTGGGGAATGAGTAACTTAGCACAGCACAATGTAACTGCCTTAGAAAACTGCTTTAAATAATCATTAAGATGAAAATAAGCAATCTCATTGAATTTGTACTAAATCAGGACATAGGTGGAGAGATTTAATGATGCATTACCCAATACCAAAAAATAAATGCTCTTAGGCACTGGACAGGCAGCTTATAATATTTTGTCTAATGTTGCCCATAATGATAAAGTATGAGACTTTTTAAATTGCAGCCTTGTGGGAGTAACCATTGATCTAATACTTGTGATGACTATAGTATTATCACTGTGTGTACCAGATGGAGTTATGTTCAGCATTTGGAGCGAGGTCAGGAGTCTTGGTAGTAAAAATGCTGGGTCAGCAATAATAGTTGAAGTATTTGCTCTCCTTTTTGCAGCTTCATTAGGTTTACATCTGCAGTAATTCTGACATATAAAGCTCCATTCTTCATTCATAGGTAATTTACAATTTTGTCTTAAGCATTTTAACTGTATTTAAGAATATTATTTTGTAGAAAGAAAAAAGTAAAAGAGGAATTTATAGATTGGATTTAATATTTTACTTTCATAATATTTTACTTCCAAAATATTTTGGCAAATATTTTTCAAAAAGATAATTTTTTCAGGTAATTTTGTTCTGACTTGCACTAAAAAATTATTTTGACACTACATGGCATACTTTCTGACATAATTACTGCATTGTTAATTATTCAATGTCTTCACATAAGAATTTTGATTTGAGAAAAAACGTCAACAGTACAGGCTGAGAACACGTTTTTTTGAATGTTCAAGTTATAAACATGCCATGATTTTATCAGATCTATTGGCATTTTAAACACTGTGGACCATTTTAGGCACTGCATAACTATTACTATTATGGTGAATTACTGTATTTCCTCAGTCTGTAATTACTTTGACATAGTGTTTGTAATAAAGTTAACACTTGAAAAAATCCCCTACAAACTGTTGCAATGATTTATCTTGCATAGCTCAGGAAGTGATTATTATCACTTGTGTAAGATATTGCCTCTGGCATGCATTCGACAGTATACAGATCCACAGTGAATTGAGTAACTTTCACCTTGTAAGTCAAGAAGATTTACTATTCTCAGTTTAATTAGTTAAATTCTGTGTGATGCTCCAACCTGGGTCTAGAAACATACTTTGAGTGGGCCACAGGGAAGGAAAATTGCACAGTAAATTAAGTGAAAATTTATTTTTCTTCCTTGAAAATTACCTGTTGTTATTATATTGCCTTCTGAAATTATTTTCTGTGCTTTTAATATTTTCAAAAACTTGGTTTTTATTTCCTTATGAGACAACTGTTTTGTTTAGTTACTGATAAATTAGCTATTGCAAAAGCTCTATGTTTAGAATTGTTCTTAATAAAAAAAAATGTTCTTTATTCAGTGCAGTTGCCATCCTCAGCAATGCCAATGGGGTATACAGAACAGTTATAATGGGATGACACCTACATCTGATTTTGTCTGTCATCTTTATAATGATGTGCCACTTGTCACACCTGTTTGATAAAGCAGACTTACATGTGTATCAATAATGTGAATGAAAAGACTTCAGTTTTAGAAATTTGTTTTCACAGCCAGACTTTCTTCACTATATGGGCATTGCAGTACAGATTTGATCTGTAGTAGAAATTAAATGAGAGTAAAAGTAGTACACAGGATTTTGTGCTGAAAGCAATATTTCAGAAGTTTTGAAGTTCTTTGTTTTTGCCATCCAACCTGTTTGCTCTAAATGTAACTCAGATTTTCAAAACTGATTTTGGCTCTAGGCAGCCATGTTTTTAAAGGTAGAGAAGGTAGTCATTTTGGAACATGCAGAATTGCACTCCATGTGAATATCATTTATAGGTACTTCAGCTTTACAGATCTACTCATTTCACAGTTCCAGAATACTTGAAATATCATGAGTGAATTAGGCATAAAACTTGGAGGGAAGGAGAGTGTGGACAACTGTTAGGGGCACAATTAGAAGCTTCTATTTTCCTGCATCCCTCTATGACAGTATCTTTGCAATGATCCAATGTTCCATCTGAAACATAAGCACCAGTTCTCCATCCTGTCATACATAATATTATTTTTATTCTGTCGTGGTTTAAGCTGTAAATCAGCCAAGCAGTTTATTCACTCACTTCCCCCTCCTAAAAGAACTGTTGCGGTTTAAGCTGTAAAACAAACAGTTTTGTTCACTCACTTCCCCCTCCTTCTTCCTCCCCACTCCAAAAGGGGGGGGGGGGGGGGAAGGGGGAGAAGAATCAAAAAAA
>JANRGW010026265.1:0-17587 GCA_024733675.1 Psilopsiagon aymara | reverse complement strand
TGGTTTGTGTTATACCTTAGTTACTAAACTGTTCTTATCTCAACCTGTGGGAGTTGTATTCTTTTGATTCTCCATGTAGCAAACTGCATGGCTGATTTACAGCTTAAACCACGACACATTTTTACCTTAATATATTTAATTTTACCAGTGCAGATTTCACTGAATTCCATTTAACTTATCTTTGGGATTCCTACTTTAATATTTCTCAGGCAGAACTTAAAAATATATTCCACGTGAGTGCTTCATAAGTGCATGGTTTTGCTAATTTGATAGCTAAGCCTTTCTGCTTAACACACAGGAGAGAAATTATGTGTCATGCTCTTACTCAAATATCTTCCTAATCTGAAAATTACAGGTAAACCATGTGGCTTTATGCTTGCTTTCTTGGTTTTTGTTGGTTTTTTTTTTTTTTTTTTTTTTTTTGATAGATTTTAGTTGTCAGGCATTTTTGTAAGTAGAATACTTAACCTGTTCTTTATTAGCATGTGCACTGCATTGCTATTGTTCACATGCATCTTTGGCTTTCTTCCTACCCTTGTGTCCTATCTTAGACATGAATAAAATTCAGAGGAAAGAGAATAATCTCAGCAGTCAATAGTATGTAGAGACACAGAACACAACAACTGGACAAAGAACTTGTGAAACCTGGTCTGGTTTAAAGAGGCACTGGTAGTTACTGGACAGAAGGAACACCATTCCATCTCAAGGTGGGGTTGTGAAACTTTTTGGTGGATATTGAAGAGGAGGCACTTTGGGGGATCTCTCTGACTCTGCCAAGAGAGAGAAAATAATGTAAGCATGAAGTAAATGGATATTTTATACAGCGTGAAATGAAGCTTGAGAAGGCCCATCTAGCTCTTCCAGAAACCCTTCATAGATCTCTGGCAACTGTGCCACACTCCAAAGGTGTTGTTACTCTTAGATTTTATTTTCATAAATGATTCTTCACCAACTTTTCCTCAGCAATAACAGTGAAGTTACTGTAAAAGAAATTAGGGATATTGATTTTTCACTATTTTGTGTTTCATCCTCAATAGAATGATTTCTTCATTGTTTACGTGTTGTTAAATGCATGATCCAGTAAGCAGCAACCATTTGTGAAAAGTATTCTCAGTTCAAAAGCTTCATTTAGATTTTTGTGGCGAATTTATGATGTAAGTCCATGTACTATATAAGAGGTAGTAAGGACTCCTGCCACAATGTTCGTTTTGCGCAACAGTGGGGTTCTTGGACTCATGTTTCTGTTCAATGAGAACAGGTTGACTAGACACTGCTTGTGATGAGCCAAGAGTGTAGTAGGATTACATTTCTTTTCTGTGAACTCACTACAGTTACTTTGAACAGCTCGAGTAGTTTTTATAGTATAACAACTCTCATCAAAAATAGGCGTATTAGAAAGGTTTTAACTTGACTCTAGGTGACTCAGGCTAATTGCACTGGAAGCGCGCTGTGACAGATACCAAAGTACTGAGCAAATAATTCTTTAAGAAGTGGTACATTTTGCCTGCAATCTGAATCTGTAACAATTAAGGAACGTAAAACCTATCATCATTAATGGTGCTGTAGGGTTCAGAGTATGAGATGGCCCTTTCTCTTTTCATCTGAGATGAAAAATAAAATAAGTGCAGGTTTGGGACTTGCTTTTGAGTAAATGCAATGAATTACTTAATAGCTTTAGAAGACAATTCTTGTTACTTTTTGATGTAATGCAGACTAAAGGAGTCGTCTGTCATTTACAATCAATCCCTTGAGGAAATATTTGATAGAACAATTACAATGGGTGTTAACAGTTTGGCAAGCTTTAAGGCAGCATTAACAGTGATTCTTTATATGCAAATATTTTGATAACTGTCAACCGGATTTATTAATACACAGAATCATAGACTGAAATTCTGAAATGCAAGCAATATAGTAATTCAAAATGTAACTTTTGTTTTGTTAGACATGGATGATAGCACAGATTTCAACAAAATCCTTTTGCTTCTAAAGTTAGAAACAACATTTAGTGGGTATAAGCACTCTGGAGGTGCAGTTGTTGGAAAAGAAGAAAAAAGAGGTACTTTGTTTAATAGCCTCAAGGATTCCTGCAGCAAAGGGAGATCATTATTTTCCTTTATTTTAAAAACAAACAAAAATCTTTAAACCTGGCAGATGTTGCATATGATGGGTTGGCTGTGTATTGCAGTTCTTCAGATTCAGGAACTGCACTGAATCCCATCACTGAAATCTATTTTCTGTTCTCTGACAGCTGGTTTTGCCATTTACTTTAAAAGCAGATGGGGAAAATGCAAAGAAGAGCTGTCAATTTTATTACCATGTATAATCAGCATCTGTGCAATACATCAAACTATTGCATAGCTTACACTTTCTTCTGTGTAGTAAAAATTTGTGTGGGATTTCTTGACAAGCTTCTTGCAGACTTTTTGTGAGTAGATGCTGGAATTAAATAAATTAATTAAGTTCTAAAGCCACCTTCATAGTGACCAAATTTTCTTAATTAAGATGTTATGTTCTGATTGTTCTATTATAAAGTATATGGCTAATTTCAGATTAGTGTTTTCTTAAGGAGGGGTAACAATTTCCTGTTACTAAATGCTTTTTTTTTCTTTAGCTATATCTCTAACCACTTAACACACATCTATGTGCAGCACATCGCTGTGGAAGATTTTTTGCCTTTCTCTACTGAGCAGGCTCAGTATATTGTACCCCATCTGCATGATTTAAAATAAAAAGGATTCTGTAGAGAACAGGGTGTTCTTCATTCCCAGTCTGCCTCTTTCCTGGTGCAGAAGTCTTTCACAGAAATGACTTTTTATAGTAGGAAAATAAGCTAGTTTAAAAGTGTCAGTATAAATAAACATGTTGTCTGTCTCTGTAAGTGCGGAAGTGGTAATCGGTAATGGTGTGCTCCAGGGTTATAGTGGAGAACAGCATCCGCCTGGAAAGTGTCAAGTGATTTACATGTCACAGGGCTCTCAGGGGACTGGGTGGGAAGAATCTGTCTACTGGCTGGGGAGATACTTTGATTTATTTTGACTAGGTTGGAAGTCACAACTGCAGAAGCACCTTTTTTTCTCAGAATAGTAAGTGGTTGTACATTACAGTGTCAGCATTGATAACCAAGGGGAAAAGAGATAGAAAAAGAAATGTTCACAGTACATTTCCTAGATAGGAGAGATTAGGTAATAGTCTTCAAAAAAGGTTTTAACCAGTTTGGCAGTGTTAAAAGACAGTGAAACACTTATGTATTGATGCAGGACTTCTTTGAAGTGAAGCACTAAAAGGAGCAGGAGACTTAATACTAAGAGCATTAATTAGTGTTTGTGTGGTGATGGGCACAGTACTTATACATGAGGCAGTGCAAGCTTTGATGAAGCGTGTACTTAACTTTCTCCATTATCTTATCTTATTAAATATGCTACTGAAATTGACTGTGGCTTTTGAAAAAGAAACCACCAAGGCACTGTTTATGATACATAGATGATCATTTATAAGAAAGAGTGGCTTCTGGGATAAGTTTGAAAAGAGATGTTTTGCATAAATTTAATACAAGTTCCATGGAAAAATGCTTTTTGTTCTTCTGTGATATAGTGGTACTTCTGGCCAGCTCATTTGTGAGAACTTGATAGCTGATGTTTTCAGTACGAGGTGCAACCCATCCTATTCCAGAATTAAAAATGCTTCATTTACTATGAGGACTAATATAAAGGATTTTTAATTACTATGGGGTTTATAATTACAATGCAAATTTCTTTTAGATATTAGTCTATCTGTGCTCTTTGTCACCCTGGAATATATCTAAATAGATCTTCTCTGGAATAGTGGATGCAAATTCACACTCTGAAATTCAGCTGATTTCAGAACGATAAAGCCAAAGATTAGAGGATAACAATGCTTGAAAATGTGAATTTGTTTTACTTTCTTTCAGACAAAGTGGGGTATAAAAGATTATTCTTCTGCATTTATATAATCTTATTTTTTCTTTCTTATGCTAATCTCATTTTGTAAAACGTGATGTGTTTTAGCATGAACATCTTGGCATGACTTAAGAAAAGATATACTTAGATGATCCTACTATAACAAATCCTTTATCCAGAAGAACTTGTAAATTTTTCCCAGCACTGCACAGTCTGTCTATTAGACTATAAATTTCTCACTAAAAGTATATGTCAGGTAAGTCAACATGGAGTTCATTTTACATATCCACCAGTGAATTGTAGCTTACTCCATTAGAACTCCTAGAAAACTAGCTTTCAGCAATATAGTGTAGTAGGACTTCTCCAGGATTTGGACCCGTATAATTTGTAGACTAATTGGACAGCAGTGAATGAAATCAACTATTCCATCTTTTAATAAAAAATGGTATACATGTATCCTGTAAGGTACTTCAGCTTATAGAATTGATACATCTTATATTAAAAAAATAAACTGGAAATTACTTTTGTGCCTTTATTTAACTCTATGCCTTTTCTTTCTCAAGTTACATGTCTAGTTAAGAACAGTATATGTTTAAACGTAGGTGAACCTCTAGCACTAGGTTACAAATCTCTACATCATAGGCTAATAAGCGGCATTTATAAATGAGGCTTGTGTCACCTTCATGAGGGAGTTTTGCCACTGTAATATCTGTCTGCAATATTTGTCTTTTCCATAATACCCAGAAGCGTTTTCCCGCAGTGTCTCTCTCTCCAGCAATTCACATCCTTCTCTGCAATACAGCCCAATCCTTCCCTGTTCTTTTTAAGCCTCCTCCCCTTTCCAGTCCTCTGCATATGCCCTATGTGTTTCCCTGTGCAAGATATTCTTTGGCTGCTTTTCAAAGCTACACATCTGATAAATGTCTGATCAGGCTGTCCCTGGTGGTTAGGCAGTTGGTACCTGCCAAATAGAGTGTGTAACAGGAATGGATGGATTCCCTTCATGGCTGAGTTAATTTGGTTTCTCAACTCCTTCCCGTTACTAAAATAAGGGAATTTTTAGAAACTTTTTATCTGAAGGTTTTACCTCTCTTTGATCTACCCAGCCAAGTAGAAAACTACTTAGATGATAAGCATGCATAATCTTTATTTTGTGGGGAAACTAAGCTATGTATGTAGTGTAAGAACAGAAAATACTTTGGTTTGGTCTAACTTGGTGTTGACATTTAATTTAAGGAAGATTTTACTTATTCAGATGTTCACTCAAGTGTATTAAAGAATCATAGAATCATAGAATAGTTAGGATTGGAAAGGACCTTAAGGTCATCTAGTTCCAAGATTTACCTTGTTCCTTTGTAGCCTAGTCAGTACTTGTGGTCTGACGAAAAATGTGTTTCATGGCTCCAAAAGGCTCAGCCAAGGTCAAGAAAGCAAATGAAAGAATACTGTGTTTATGGAAAAAGTTAACAGTCTTGTGCCATGGGATTTCCTGCAGTGTTTAAAACATACCTGAAAACTGTAGCAAGGTGGCAACATTTTTCTGATTAAGGACATTTTTAAAACATGAACCTTGTGTAAAACAGCTCTGATGAAGTGCGATTTTCTGTGTGTCAGGAAGATATTTTGAGGCTTTTGGATTTTTTCTTGGCTTCTTTATAAGCCATTCAAGAATAAATTCTGCTAAGTTGAAGCATGTCTAGACTTAAGAGATTTTGAGTATTAAATGTGTAAATAACTCAATCTGAACAAAACTTCACAAAGGCAGCAAAAATTCTTTCTTCAGATCAGCTGTGCCGTGATATCTGGAGAAGCTTTATAAACAAAAGCAATTGTCTTAAGAATACCTTCTTGGAAAGGCTTTCTCAAAGTGAGTATAGGAGCTTATTAGTTACACTGCGCATCCAGACACTTATATGTCTCTTTATCAGAGCAGAAGTGAAACAGAAGAGAGTTAACAGGACAAAGGTGAAAGGAAAGATACAGGCTAATATTCCCATATCTAAATTTAAAAGGGCTTTTTAACCTTTAATTTGGAGTTAATGTCAATGTAATTTAAAACAGTGCAGTAAAGTCTACAGAATGTTAATTCCTTGTATGAAATAGTTTTTTGTCATCATCTTTATGTACGTAGATCATGGGGTTGGTACCTGTCCATGACAGATGGAAAGACAAAGCTTTTTAGATGCATGTTAAGTAGTTTGAATAATACTGCCTTTTTCTGTTGTACTTTTTAGTACAGTTTCATTCCTTATGTTTACATAATAGAATTTTTACACTGCCATAACCATGAAATACTGTGGTGTGTGAAGAAGCAGCTTCTATTTTAAACATGCTTATTGCTGAATCTGCCTTGACTTGTTGGCAAGTGGGCCATAGGTCTGTGTCAGCATAGATCTCCCATATGCAAAGCTGTAGAAGTTCAAAAAAATCTTAGAAAATATTTCCATCAGGAAATTCACACTTTGATGTATGGCAAGTTTCAGTCACAGTTACTATACATACAAAGCAAATACAGCCAGTAACATAAACTATGATTTTAAATTAAAATACTTGTTTAAATAAGTCAGAAGTGTGCATGTTCAAACTTAGTATTATACCTTAAAGAAAATGTGTTACATACCATATCTAAAGAAATCAGGTGTGCACGTTGAAAAATATGGCTTTTGCCTTACTGCAGGTAGCAACATATGTTATTTGTTCTTTAGGAACGTTCCCCTCCCCTTTCCTACGGTTTTCATATTTCAGTGATTAACTCACAGAAATCTTTAGACATTTCTAAATAAAACTTGCCGTATGTGAATAATACATTGCTAGTCAATTAACACCAACTCAAGTTTAAATTTTTAAATGACAGTTCTAGCTCAAATTTTTCAAAAACCTTGCACGCTCTGAAAATAAGTTTTCTTTAGATACAAAGATTGGGTTTTAATTTACAGCATTACACTCCATAGAGTACAAGGTTTAGTTTTACAGAGAAAACCTGGATTTTCTATTATGAAAACTAATATGAAATTACCTTGTTTCTGAAGACAAAAATTATACTGGAAAAGAAAGCAAAAGCAACATTCTTTGTTAAAGTCTGTCCCTTCTAGTTTGGTATGGTGTTAGATTACCGTTTGGCTTGCATTTTGTATTTTTATGTTGTTGCAATTCTTTTGCAGACGATTAGAACAAAATTCAATCAAGGTCATACCTCCTGGAGCTTTCTCACCATATAAAAAGCTTCGAAGAATGTACGTACCCAATAATTTAGATTTTTTTTTCATTTTCATGTATATATACATACATGCACAGATATATACGTATCTGTATATAAAAATAAAAGACAAGGTCATACAGAAGAACTGCAGTCAATGTGTGAGCATTTAAGAAAGCTTGACCATGACCATAAGACTGTATAGCATATTTTATCAAGTTAATTTTTTTTTACCAAGTATTGAATTTATTTGATATATGGTTCTGCATAAAAGTAATATGTTACTGTGGCAAACATTCTATAAAGAAATAAATTAATGGGGGTAAGCCACTATTATTTCCTAATATATTTGAGTTTGTATGGTTCTGTTGTGACAACAAGCAATTCTTTCTAAAGCGTACTTAAGCAGTTAGGAAAAGTAAATCTTTTTGTCTTTCTTCCTCCCCCCCCCCCCCAAGTATTTGAAAGGTCTATTATTTACCGTGTATTTTGTTTCAGTGTACTGGCAATTTTAGTGGGTTTATATCAAAATTCTTTGGCAGTGTCTCATGTAAATATTTTAATTTCTCTCTCCCTTTGTGTCCAATTCTAATTACATGTTATTTGAACATTTGCTATGTTGAGAATAGCTTGAATTAATTGAATCAAATTTCCTTTATTTCAGTGACCTGAGCAATAACCAGATCTCTGAAGCAGCTCCAGATGCTTTCCAGGGCTTACGTTCACTCAATTCACTGTAGGTATATGTTTGACCTATAAAAACAAAAGCAAATTTCTCATATTCTTATAGTGCAATTGTCTTGAATTTGCGTCTCCCTGCAGAATTTTGATATAAATTTGATTAATTCTGAAAGCTGTAAAAATAATTTCAGAATGTTGGAGTGATAATTGAATGCAGTATCCCACCTGGACACTAAAAATGTATGGGGTCTTTTTATAAATATGATCATGGCAAAGAATTGAACAAAATCAAACACTTCTTTTATTCCCCGGTTAGTCATTCTTGCCGACAGCAAATCCACTTACCAAGGCCTCTTGTTAAGGCTGTAAACAATGAGGTGCTGATTCTGCTAAGAGCTCTCTGGGCAACACACCTTTTGGGAAAATATGTGATCCTGCTGCCTCACAGGACCACAAGGATCTTACAAGTATCAAATGTTTGATATTAAATTCCCTTCAGTAACATGGAACTTTCTTTATTTTGAAAATCAAAATCACACAGTATATACCTCTCATAATAGTGGCTTTGTATGTGTGATTATTTCCTGGTACAGTGTCCTCTATGGGAATAAAATTACAGAACTTCCAAAGGGCCTCTTTGAAGGACTCTTTTCTCTGCAACTGCTGTAAGTATTTTTTTAATATTTATTCTATTTTAGGATAATTCAGAAGGGTAAACATGATGAGAGAGGTATGCCTGGAGAAGAACTGTCAGGAAATCCCATATGTAAGATCAGTGGATAATAAAACAAATCATGTTAAAGCCAAAGGAGTCAAGACTGTTGTAGGCCAGCTTGCCATTCATCAGCAAATTTGATCATACCTCAGTTCATGTCTCTGCGTAAAACTACAAAATGAAACTACTATTGTGTGGAATTTATGAGGGTAAAATACATAAGATATAATTGTCTTGCCTTGTTTACAAAAATTAGTATTTATTAAGTGGTGTGAGATGCACAGAAGGAATATTTATGTATTTTATGCAGAGAAAATACGTAGTGAAAATGCTGTGTAATTGTATTTCTGGTTGTACACATGGAAGTACAGAGTTGCAGCACAGTGTCATTGATGACTTTTAATGTTTTCTGATACTCATCTCTGTAGAATTCAAACTCCAGCTGCTGTTTAATTTTACACTTTGGAAATTTCCATGTGTAATCTTACAGACAATTTCTATTTAGATTTATTACTGGTAGTAAAGAAAAATGACATAGTGATACATTTGTCAAATATTCTCAAAGTTCATCAGAAGAGGCTGTACTCTAGATGTGCTGCATAAAAGAAATTTGTGAAATAGGACATAAAACAATGGTGGTGGTTTTGGATGAAATTGTTCCACAATAATAGACTTGTTGGTTTAAAACTTCTTAAAGAATTTAAAACTTCTTCTCACTTGATTAAAATTATTTAATATCCAGACTTCATTGTGTAGTGATCACCAAAATGTCCATTACTAACAACTCAATGAAGATGATGGATCAGTAACGCAGAGAAAATGCAAGTTCTAGCACCACCTAGAGGTTTATATTATTTTATAAATATATCTATTATTTTATATTATTTTATATATACATCTAGCACCACTCTATTCCATTTCTGGATGGAAACTGGATGAAAAAAATGGTTATAAAAATGTATCTAGTCTGATGACATTTTAATTTTTTTTCTCTTCCAAAACATGAAGGAGTTGTTTTAAATTGCCTTGTTTGTTTTAACTTTAGAAGTTTGGGAGGTACAGGGAAGAAAAGGTTCCCTTTGAAGATAGAGAAGAAAAAAGGATCTAAGACAGATTTAGATATATTGCATGCCACCAGTTTTTACTACAACTCTGTTAATGTGGCAGCATGCTGATTAGAAACATAGAATTAAAAGTGCTACTGCACATCTCTTCCAGCTAATGAACATAGTGTTCAATCCCTTTTTTTTGTTTGTTTATTTATTTGGAAAAGGAAGTAGTTTTCCCTGCAGATACTTGATTTTTTAAGCTAGTTTCTTTTCTCAGGCAAATGCCACACACATTCTACCAGCACTTACAAGAGATTGAATTTAGCTGAATAGCTCCACAATTTTTGATTCCAAGGTGGAAATATTTAGGAATAATTTCAGATCACCTAAATATGATATTTCATTGAATTGAAATGGCTTACGTCATTGTCAATCAATATTTGATACTATACCTCTTGTCCTGGTTACAAGTGAGCACAAAAAATTACCTGAGAAATGCTGAAGCTGCAACGGCACCCAGTGAATTCTTTCAATTTTTAAGTTGTCTTCCATTAAACAGATTATTGAATGCCAACAAGATCAACTGCCTTCGAGTTGATGCTTTTCAAGATCTTCACAACCTGAATCTTCTTTCTCTGTATGATAATAAGCTTCAGACGATTGCAAAAGGCACTTTCTCACCACTACGTGCAATTCAGACCTTGTATGTATGCTCTTGTTTATGGTTGTCTTTACTATGACTTCATATTCTGCAAAGTACTAAAAATACTGGGAGCTGCTGAGGCCAAAAAGAAATAATATCTGAAATTATAATTTTTTTCTTCATGAAAGGCATTTGGCTCAGAATCCATTTATCTGTGACTGCCATCTGAAGTGGCTGGCGGATTATCTTCATACAAACCCCATTGAGACCAGTGGTGCCCGTTGCACCAGCCCCCGCCGTCTGGCAAACAAAAGGATCGGACAGATCAAAAGCAAGAAATTCCGCTGCTCAGGTAATTTTCTTAGTTCAGCTGCTATTTTTGTTTTATTGGCAAAACCAGTGGTTATAGAAGTTCTTATGAAGGCAGCTGGCTCTCCACAGAATTATTAAGCATTGCAGAATCTTTTTTAGTTCTTTGACTGAAGGGGCCAAATCATGGAAGTCATAGACTATTGGATCACGGAACATTACTATAGTTAATACATTTGGCATTATTTCTGAGTAGCATTAAATCTAACAAAAGAAATGCAATATATACTTCAGAATGAAATGCTAAAGTTATTCAGTACAAGTATCACCGACATAAATCATTTTGGAAGAATTTCCACAAGGCTCTGGAGTATGTGAAAGATCTAAAAATTTCTAGCTAAATATAGAAACACGACATATTCATTTTATACAGGGAGCTTACCTCATACTGAAATTTACTGTTTTCTTTTTCTAATCTTATTCCTTCCTACTTATATTTCCTTAAAACTTTACTTATGTCATATGGTATTCAGCTGTTCCAGGTGCATTTCACATTCTGCAATTTATTCAGTCTCAAGTGCAAACACCAGATGAGAACTGTTTGTTACCCATGTACAAGATACATTTACAACTATTCACACTTTGTTGTTTATCAGCTCTCATTGTGAATACACATTTTTTTCACTTGATTATCTGTAGCTAACTGTAGTCCATACTTAGTCTAATAAAACTCATTCTTTGCTTGCTGACATTCAGGTGCATCTTCTATTTTTTTTTTTTTTTTTTTTTTTTTTCTCTTTATTTAGCTAAAGAACAGTATTTCATTCCAGGTAGGTTTGACTCTGCAGTAAGATTGACTAACTGCAGATATTCTCTCCCTTTCCTCAAAAAAATAAAGTTTGCTATAGCTTTTAAGAAACTGATGCATGTGTATTAACTTTGGTCAATACCTATAGCTACACTTAGTTTTTCCTTTGTAGATTACTAATAGTCCTGTTTTCTAAATATGAGCTTAGCATGCATTTCCGTTTACTTTTTTTGTCTCACAAATTTGCACACAACCTACCAAAATTATGCTTCTACTTAAAATATTTAAAAGGTAGCACCTGCTAGTTCATATTTCAGTTGACACCTTTACTTACCTTGTATCTTGCCTCTCTACCACTCCTGGTTTTAAAATGTAGCTCCTGAGCTGCTTTTAAACACAGGAAAAAATGCTACCATCAAAGAGCTAGTACAACTTTAAAAAAATCAATGTTTTGCATATTAATATTGTCTTGCCTTGCTTTCGTGCTCTATGCTGGCTGCAACTACTGCTTGCTCACCCTCCTTACGTTTACGAAATCACAGCAGAATGCTTGGAAAAGAAAGCTGATATTCTTCATTAAAGGCATTCTGTGGTCACACGCATGCAATGAATAAGAAATGCTTGTCATTAAAGAAAATATGACTTTAGACTTGGGGTGAAACAGCAATTTGCACACCGCTTTAAGCTACAATGATTCTATGATATTTTCACAAAAGATGTTGGCCCTAGCTCTTTGAAATATGTTTGCTTCTTTGCTTTACCTTGCTTGTCAGGTACGTGCACTGATTTCTTAGTAGAAAAAACAAAAAGCTATGATGCACTTGCATTACCTTCCTAACATAATGATTATAATGATTGTTTGGCAAAATAAAAAAGTGAATAATGAATCTATTGATGAATTACACTATATAATTTGCAAGCAGGGTTTTCTACCATTGTTTAATATCTAGGAAAATGTCTGCAATAACTGATTATGACACCAGTGCACTTGTTCTTTCAAGTACTACAGGTATACTGTCATTCTGCAATCTTCTTATTCTTTGTCTTTTAAGCTGGTGTGTTTTAACAGCTCTTCTCCTAACGCTGTGTGATGTATCACTTAAATTTGCAGCAATGATGTGAATTCTTTTGTGCCCTTTAACTAATGAGTTGGTTTGAATATGAAGAAAAGACAAAATGAAATACAAAATAAGGCAGCATTTTGTCAGCATTGGCAGCTGTGAAAATGTGTTTTAAAGCAGCATAAACCAAAGGGGGATTCAATTTCTCAAACCTGTAGTACCACTCAATCCCTTAATGAGTAAAACAGCTATATTCCTGCCACAGAGTGACTACTACGCAGCCTTGCCAGCACAGCTTTTGTCTCTGAGTTAGAAGCATTTTCTTGCCAGCAAATGTCTTCACAGCGTGTTTATAATGTGACCACACATGCAGTTTAAGTTTGTTTACATTCCCTTTCAAAAATGCTATTGGGGAAAAAAAAAAAAAGTGCTACAGACTTGCTTCTTGAAATACAATTTCTGTGCTTTCTCTTTCTATTGGGTTTCAGGAAGATGCTGCATAAAATTATTCTAGTTGTTGAAGACCTTGTCCCTGAATATTTTAGTTGTTTACCTTTAGCTTCTAAAAGTGATTTTCTCTGGACACAAGAAGAAAAAAAAAATATATTAATAGGCTTGCTTTTTGGGTATTTAAAAGTGCTAAAAATTACTTCTTTATGCTTCAGTAGATACTGTTAAAATATTAGCATTTCTCTAAAAATTCAATTTTTTTACTATTTGTTTTAAATATGTCATCGGACGATCTTGCTCTGCAGACACTAGGAAGTCTTAGTAGAATTTTATTATAGTCATTTAGAAGAATAAAGATTATACAAGCATTAAATCATTAATTTGAAATAATATTCTGTCTGCTAGCTCTTAGAAATATTCCACATTGTTATATGTGCTTAGACATTTAAATGCTAGGTAGCATAATATGTGGTGACTGTTGTGGGTTTTTTTTTCTTCCCCTGAGAAATCTGTTTCTCCCACATTTCTTTGGTTTATTAAGATTTTAAGTGGCATAGCATGTTTATCTGTTCAAGGGAGCAGCTTTTAAAGAATACATTTAAAATAGTGGACAATAATGCATGGGAGGCATTGTCATCGTTTATGAAGCCTGTAATTAATCCCAGTGTTTTCTTTATTTTTTGATGCCACTTAAAATGAATTATTCTTCCTCACTGCTGAAGATGGTACTCCCTAGCAGCATCTTCTAATCAAAGTTGAGTAGAGAACATGAGAGCTTAGTTCATGTTTTTGTCTTAATTGGGATTACTCTGTCTTTCTTTCCTTCTTGGCTATCTTTACTTTTTCAGGAGTTCACCATTTTGGCTGTAAGTAAAATTCAGTGTCAGATAAATCACAGTGTACCTCCCAGCCCTGATGCACCTTTCACTAGTCTCAGTCTTTCCACCTTTGTCCAAGAAGAACCCGCAGGTCCTTTCAGCTTCTCTTTGTTTTCTTTGTCCCCCACCCTCAGTTCCTTACTGGATGTTTTCTCCTGAATCTTCTATTATGTTTAGGACGTTTTCTTTGACTGACTCTGGGAAATGGCGGAGGAAACTTTAAATGTGGTTCTTTTCTTCTTTTTTTTTTTTTTTTTTTTGTACTTTTGATTTAACCTGTGACAATAATACTGTTACCGTGGCACTGGACATTCAGTAGTAAGAATGCCATGTCATGTAAGCAAGTATTAAACTTCAAATGCTTCTGTAACTTATACCTACCTACTCCTTTCTCTTTTCCCTTGCTCTTACCTTTGGCCTAATGGATGCAGTTTTGATAATGTAGCGAGATTTTCTGTTGTGCTTGATCTAACCATGTGGTTGTGAGGTATGAGTAAAACATGGTTCTGTCAAGCACCATGGAACGTCACGCAGCTTTCTACAGCATGGCAAGCTGCTGAGGCTTAAGTCAGGATCACACATTTTTTAAATTAAAGCTGAAATCAGGGTCTTCAATCTTATGTATTTGAGATGATGTGGAGTATCGGGACTATAAAAAAAAAAAAAAAAAGAATAGCCAATGAAGTCCAGTCAACAATACAAATTTGTAACAAGAGAAAGAGAAAAGGTGGCATTCAGGATCTATTTATTCTTCATACAGAGAACAAAAATAAATTCTAAGGGAATCAGTGGCATTTGTGTGATTAGTTATAAACAAGGCTAGATTGGCTGAAAACATAATCAGCAGAAAGTACAGCTGTGAAAAGCTCAAGTTAATGTTATCCTGTTATGTGAAGTTGGTCACAGTTTCTTTTTCCAGCATATCTTGAGCCCCTATATTTAACCCTCTCTTGAAGCCCTTGTGTCTGTTCAGTATCACAACATTTATCATACATTTCCCAAGTTGCCCACACATTAATTGCACTGCAGGCATCTTTTCAACCTTCTCACAAGAAGCAAATCTTCTTTTATTGACTCAGTATCTGTATTTTGACTTGACTCTTCCACAGGCACTGAAGATTACAGATCCAAATTAAGTGGAGACTGCTTTGCAGATTTGGCTTGCCCTGAGAAATGTCGCTGTGAAGGGACCACAGTGGACTGCTCCAATCAGAAACTGAACAAAATTCCTGATCATATCCCCCAGTACACTGCAGAGTTGTAAGTTGAACCCTTATTAAAGCACTACTTGTTTATGGAAAAAAATAACTAAAATATTCAAATACGAAATCACAGCTTTACTTTTTTGAGCAAAAACAAATATATGTTTATATGTCCCTCTGTGAGGCACTTGAAAGGACTAGATATTAATAAAATATATTTACACATCATTTCACTACCACATAGCCTTACAAATTTATGATAAAAAAAATAAGGTAAATGTTTTATGTTTCTAGTTCTTCAGCACATGAGCTACCCACTTGAATTTTTTTTTCAAAGGTAATGAGGTTTATTTTGCTTTTCATTTTAACTACAAGAGCAAGTAAGACAGCCAGTAACCAGAGGTCTGTCCTAAAAACTGCTACCTAAGTGTTTTATAAAACAGAAATTATTCTTCTTATGCAGAGGACACATTATGTGTGTCAGGCAGGAGACCAGAGGAAGATAAAGCAGACAGATAAGACAGAGTTGGGTTAAGACGATGAGATAGTGATGTAATGAGCAGATATGAGCAGAAAAGAAGTCACAGATTATTACTTGCTTGATAAGTGCCATATGGGAATGATCTGTAGGCATTACAACTGAAGTGGTCTTCAAGGAGGGATTGAAAGGTAAAATTAAGACAGCTTTACAAGGTTTTCCCACATGCAAAGCGTAGTATGAAAGGGAATACAGAGACACTTGAAGGATCATCAGAAAGGCAGATGAAAGTATCCATCCTTGCCAGAGCAAAGGCAGGAGGAAATAGCTGTTTTTTCTACAAGGTTCAATTTAAAGAACAAAGCAGAGTGTTTAGGGACAAAAGAGGAGAACTTTGATTTGACGTAGTAAAGAAGGGACAGAATGTGGAGAAAGGAGTACTGTGATCAAGTTGTGACACACAGGGTGAAATGAGCAACAGTATAGCATATCTCTTGAAAGATAGTCTGCAGCTGGCGTCAAAGCAACAGTACAGCGCTGAAGGTATGAAATAATGAGACTATAGTTAAGGGTTTTTAATATCTGGACAGGAAAAGGGATTTAAAACCAAAATATGGGTAAAGAGAGATGGAGATTTTTGTCTGTCTCTGAGCTGGGAAAATGAGTTGAAGTTAGTGATGTTCTAATTACAGATCTGACTGGTTAATTCTAATTGTGCCTAGAATCACCTTTACAAGCCTGGCAATTTCAGTTGAAAATGTCGCATATGTGGGAAAAGCAAAACTCAGCTTTTGGCCATGCTGTTCATGCTGTTGATTTATTGTTCATAAAGTAGTGCCAGAGAATTAAAAACTGCTAGAGTGTTGTGTAAAAGGAGATAGATTTCAGTGGATAAATGCATTTTGCTTTATGCTATAATATCTTGAGATAAAATTACTTTAATTGAAGACTTAAACCTCATGGAATGAGTTACAGGTTAAGTGTAGGAGATCATAAAGTAAAGATTATAAAAATATTGTTACTGCACCAAGAGATGAGAAATGGAGTTCTTGAAGTGACAAGCGTGCATTGTCATGATTCTTAACACAATTCATGTTTAATTCTCTCTGCATTGAAGAAATAATCTAAATTTAATATTTTAATTGTTTTTCATATTTACATGTGGAAGATAAACTGTCAAGTGTTTTCTGTCTATAATTATGAATCATACATATTAAATTCGGAAAAAATATGATCAAAACTCATCTGCCGTATATCTAAAATCTCAAATTTCAGTCAACAAAGAAATTGTGTTTGACTAAAACAAAATTCATATTTGGTTACAGCACTTCATTCAGAATACTTACAGTCTTGTTTGAAGGTGTCAATGGATTTAAACCCATTTGCCTAAAAGTGTTACAGAACTTATCATCTTCTTTCACTTCTATTAAAATCTTTTAAAATGGGAACTTCTACTCCCATATGGAATCTGCCTCTCTTCAGTTTCCATCATTGCTTCTTTTATATTTTTTGCCCTAAAAGAGCTCTTTTCTGTCCAACACTTTGTCAAGTAAGATGGTCTTATACTGTAATATAGTCATTATTCAACCAGCTTCTTGATAAGCTGTACAGATTGTTCTTTGAGTCTTTTAATGTAATAAAAACTTCAACAGCCTCGCAAGTATTCTAGAGGGGGTAAAGGAATAATTTCTGGATTTTTTTTAACTTCCTCTAAAAATCCAATTGCTCTAGCTAAATACACTCTTCTAGTATTTGCCTCAATGATGCAAGTCTTTCTCTTGTTTCTTTCTGTTATTTCTGGTCTTTGCTCTTCTTGGGACTTCCATTCTAGTTGTAGGGCCACTTTGTGATTTCCAGTTCATAACATCTACATGCATATAGGAGAAGAGCGGCTAGGTAGCCTTTCTTTTCTTTTACCCACCAAATTTGAGATGAAGATACTTGTTTGAATAAAATGGCATTGACACTTCTACAACAGTAATGAAGGTGGCTAGATTATTTTCTGCAGGGTGGTGTTTGGAGATGAGAGAGCTTGGACATGAAGATCAAAAGTGAGGAAAAAGAGTGCTGAGAGTGCAGAGTAGTGGTTAAAAAAAAAAAAAAAAAAAAATCTGAAATGAATTTGTTGTGGTTTAAGCCATAAATCAGCCACGCAGTTTGTTCACTCACTTCCCCTTTTTTCTTCCCTCTGCTCCTGGAG
>JANRGW010026263.1:0-16020 GCA_024733675.1 Psilopsiagon aymara | reverse complement strand
CCATCCCTTGTCCCCAGGGAGCCCAGCAAGAGCAGACAGGACAGTCCATCCCTTGTCCCATGACTGGCTGCAACAAATGCATTTCAGAAATGAAGAGGTGATACATGCTGAGCTTCCTTGTGTTATCTGCCCCTGTTGAAGCCATTTGGCACTCTTCAGCTCCTCTCTAACTTTCTGTTCAAGGATTCCTGAAGGGTGGATACTGCTCTGCAGGAACGGCTGGGGCAGCGATGTCTCTGCTTTGATACCTCCCTAGCTCTCTAGCTAGCACTCTGTCAAGTCTGGAGTAGTGTCACAATGCAAGCCCATGCTCTTCTGATCACTGTTGCGTCCTTTCCGAAACTGTTGTTTTCCCAGCTGTTTGACAGTTCCACTGTGAGCGTGACAGATGGAGACTGTTAACCAGCAGGAACTGGCGTGTTAGGAAGAGGCAGGGCACAGGAGGTGGAAAACTTGTCCCACATTCTGGATTTATAGATTGGGAGCAGAATTAATATGCGTTTCAGCATAATTTCATTCATTTGCCTGGGAGAGCTAAAGCTATTGTGGTATCACAGGCATAGCCAGCCCTGGCTGATGGGTTGGGCTTGATGCTTGGACTGAATGGCTTGAAGGCAGGAGTATCTGAGGGTCAGGTCCTACAGGCACACACAGCTTGGTGACCAGAGCTTCCCTCGGGCAAAATGACCTGCTGCTCAGGTTTTGAGGATAATCTCTCATCGGATTCATAAAATGAGTGCAGTCTCTCCATTTCTGCCCTGTGCAACAAGACCTGAAGAGACTTGGTGTGGGCAACACTAGGAAAAGCTGAGGAAAGCTCAGTTGTCTTTCCCAAGTGTGGCAGTGGTACCAGTATTACTAGCAAGGCTCTGCAGAGGGGTTGCAGAACTCCAACCACTACTAGCTCATAGTTGCAGGAGCAGTGCAAGAGCTCTATGCTGCTTTGACAGAAACCAAAGTGGTTGAGCAGCAGTTGGTGTCCTTGTAGCTGCCTAATAGAGCAGAGGCCTGTTTTTTTTATTATTGTTGTTATTTCACACTGCATTATAATGTTCAGCCTCTAAAAGTACTAGTGGAGCGAAAAACAGCAAAGGAAATGCTCCAGCTCTCACTAGTGCCATAGTACTGTAAGGACAGATGGAGAATGATGTAGGGGCACACAGAATGGCCCCATTTGGATCAAAACCCTTTCTGCATATTGATGTCCTTTGTAGGACTGTGCTTTTTTAGGCTCAGTTCTGTAACTACAAATTGCAAAGGCGCATCTATGACTAACTACACTTCTATGTAAGGCTGGGTTACTGTAGTAAAAGGCATTTTTCAGTTACTAGCCTGACACAAAAGCACTACGCCACTAGCAGGCAGCAGAAGGTTTAAATGAGCTCTGCAGACTCATGGAGGTTAGATGATAGCTACAAAGGGGATACAGCCTTAGGATGAGGACTGAACAGTCTGTATGACCACATTAAGTAGTGATGGGAAGCAACTGGTAAATATCTGCAGCAAACCATGGGGGAGAGACTAGGTGTGCAAACATGGGAAGTTTGGCCTTTGAAGGAGATGCAGAGATCTCTGTGTGGTTCCCACACTTGTTCCAAAGCCAGGATTGTTAATTTTGTCTCTACGCAATTAGCCTTGCTGTGAAAGTTCAGGGAGGGATGTTTTGCCGTGCCCCTTGGGAACCTGGTCCATTAGTTCATAATTTTAATTAAAATCGGGCTGGTTAATTTCTTTGAACTGTACTGACTTCACTGGAGTAGTGCCATTATCTTGCAGAACACAAGGACACACCTGATGCTGGCTGGCTTTAACCACTGCTGTGTGCACTCCTGAAGGAAAACCAAAAGGCCCAGGCATTCTTAGTACTTGCAGGCACACGCAGTTCCTGGGGGCAGTTACCTGATACATGGCCATTGTCACCTCCTGCACCCACCATTTGGGTCCCCTTGCTGTTCCCATCCCTGGTTAACAAGTCCCTAACTTCCTTGATGTTGCAAAACATTGGACACATCTTCAGTGGCAGACAAGGCAGATAAGAGATGCAAGGGGCAGAATGACAGGCTGGGTTTGTGCAATCCCACGGTGTGTTGCTGGATGGGAGATAAGAGACAAAATGGACATACCAATGAAAAACCCCACACACACCCTAACTGGCAGTGCCTTGCCACATCAGTCACAAAATTTGCTGGAGATTAACAGGGGAGAGATGTATTAAGTGCCCTGCAGAGCCTGAACAATGAAATTAACCTACAAGTGAGGAAAGAGCCTGTGCCAAGAGATTTTTATCTTCCATGAATGAGCTGGATACTGAAGGGCTCCTGGCTTTATGAAAGGCAGGAAACTCAAGCTACTATTTTATGAGCTGATAGATTTGACCACTGTGAAGCAACGTCTGTGTCACTAACTTGGCCAGACGGCCCCAAATATGTCAGAATAAGGGCAGTGACTAATACTGCTAGAAATGTTCCCAAATTATTTGGGAGCTGCTGCTCCTGGGGGACCCGCTGTTACCAATGGGTCTGTCACAGCAGCACTGGACAGTGTGGCAGGTACTGCAGGTGTACCAGTACTATGGCAGTTTGAAGTGAAACTGCCCAAGCACAGGCTGAATGAAGCAGGCAGCATAAGAGGAGCTGCACTTTTCTAGGGAACAGGATGACTTGCCTAGTGCGGGTAACTCCATGTAACTGCACTCACTACCCTGCCCTGTCTGCTGCTCTTCCCGAGTGAATTGCTTTTGATCCAGATATTAGTTTGGCGTCTTGTCACGGCTGCCCCAGCAGTGCAAGGACTAACGCATGCCAGGTGTACCGCAGCGAGCCTGCGCTGCTGCTGTTGGTGGCTGAGCTAACTGTTTCTTCTCTTGTGCCTGTTTTCTGGTCTGTTTTAGAGAGGAATGAGGTGCTCTCTGTTTTGCTTTTGAAGCCTGAACTATCCAGACATTCAGACCTTACTGAAGCAGGCTGTACCCTCTTCTGGCAGTTCCCTCCTTGGTTTCTGTTGAAATTAACCCAACTCTCTTACATGCAGGTGGCAAAAGCAAACTTCATTTGTTCGCATCTTTGGCACAAGAAAATATCAAACTCAATGGCAGAGCCTTAAGGACCTGTGGTAGTAATACCTCCCTTGTAGCCAGTCCCTTCCTGTGTTGCATCTTGTCTTTCAGCAGGAGCATTTTCAGCTTGCTAATCTCCCATTGATCAGCAGCTTCTTTGAAGTCTGAAGGGATGAGCTCTAAGAGGCCTCTTCTGGCTTTCAAAGGAGAAAAGAACAAAATCTGACAGTTTCTTTTTGTAAAGTCCATATTTTGTTATTGTGCTCTTTGTTATCTTGTACTATTTCAAAATCTGTTTTAAGATTTCTCTTTCTGCTGCAGTTAGACTACAGGGCCTCAATCTTTCCTCATTACTTCTCTCAAGTATAGCTATCGTTTTGTGTTTCCCTACCCGTATGGAAATGTCCCGTACTATGCTCAAATACTGCTATTGCTGCAGGTTCATGTGTCAGTCCACTCTAGTTGAGTATGTGAAACCCCAGGTCTGGGGTAAAAACAAATCAATGGCCAATTACATTATTTATTAATAGCATTTATCATATTATACATCTTGTCTTTTACCTCATATCCAACACCACTGTTTTCCTATTGAAAAGTAAGGCAAAGAGTTAACCTGAGGCCATCCTGAAATAAGCATTTACCTACCTCTCTGTAAAAAGACCCTCCCTCTTATTTCTTTGATATATATTTCTTTTCTCATATAGTTGACTAAACTTTTCTGTTTGTTTAATACCTACTGTGAGGTGTTGTTTGATTTGAGGATTGCTGGAGGTGATAACAAAATGCTTTTTTTGACTTGTCATATATTGGTACCTTTGCTTTTATTCCTGATTCATTCCACCTGGAGTCTGAGTGCTCCAACTACTCTTCTGAGGTGGTGGAGACTTGAGCTTGCAGTGCTCCCCCAGAACTTAACACTTTTGCATGAGATACAAGTCCTAGAGCAGTTTAAGAGCTTTTCTTCCACTTTTGGTCCTTGAATTTCTCAATTCCTCAGCTTCACTAATTCCTCATTTCCTAGAGCTGATCAATTTGCCTTTTGGAATTGGGAATCTGGAATCACACCTCAGAGGTTTGGTCTAAATTATATATGTGCTCAATTGATAATTTATTTTTATCCATTCTACTTTCACTGGCACTATATGCTGAGGCAACCATCACCACGTGTCCCTCTCAAGGGTTATGTATATCTAGTGGCATTTCAATCTCCTGTCTCTAAGCATTCCCTTCACGCTGCCTGCATAACTGTACTCATCTTTGTCTCTGCTTCCCAGGCAGATAAATCCCTGTTCTCTTCACTGCCCTTGGCTGGTGACTGCTTAACTCCTTCAGTCTCCTGCCTCCATCAGCCCTGCCCTTTCATTCAGGGCTCAGCAGTTCATGGTCCATCAGCTGAGTGTGAAACTTAAATAGGAAAGGATTTATTCACATGGATCAGGTGATGGGGCACTGCTGCAAAGCCTGGCCAGGGAAACAAAGCATTTTGGGGGCTTGGCAAGGTGCCTCTAAGCATGCAAAACTCACCTCCTGTGCAATTCCTTCTCTTAAGGGAAGGAATTCAAACCTCCCCCCACAGCCATGGGATGCATGCGATTGTGTAGCCACAGTGCAACATTCATGGCTGCCATGCCCTTGGAGGGACTGGCAGGGGGGATCACAGCTAGTTTTAGCTTCCTCCTTATCAGCTTTAGCTAAGAATTAATATCATACAAGCCCCCTCCATGCTGTCAAATTTGGGCAGCCAAAGCCTTCTCTTGTCGTGGTTTGCAGGTATTCACATTCTGGTTAATTATATAATTGAGATGTTTTCCAGTGATTTAAAAGGCTTCTGACTAAGCTGTTGGCATAAAGGGGGAAAACTGAAAGCCAGAGTCAGGGGGAATCAAGAATTCAACAGAAGCCTTTGAACCAGCTTTTGATTTACATATGAATAAAGTTGATCTGCAAAGGGAATTGTATCCAGCCATCCCCAACAGAGGCACCAGGCAAGAATCAGCTCCTTGCTGGGAGTGCTTCCCCTATTCCTACTAGGATTATTTTCTCTACCATGCTTTCATGACCATCTATTTCTGCCTAGTTACATAGGATATCATCCCGATACAAAATCCCTTGATCTCAGACACATGGAACCACAGAGTGCAGATTTGACTGTGGCGCATAGAATAGGACAGATGTGTAGTCCTGGAGGTCTGAGAGGTATCGCATGCTCATGTAGAAACAGAAACCAGGGAGATGTTGAAGTGCCCCAGTGCCTGGGGTGGTGGTGAGACCCTCCTGCAGGGACATTTGCTCTGCTGCACAGAGATGAGGTGATAACTCTGTGCTGGGCGCTGACCTTGTGATGTGTGTCAGCTTCTTGTGCAGCTGGTTGTCAGTTCTTTTGTTCCTGGGGGTACTGGAGATGAAGGATTTTGTGGGGTTTGGCTTAGAGGAGGCACTCGAGCATGATGTATAGCCTATAAACTGCTTAGGAGACTCTAAGCTTTACTTACTGTTCCTTCTGGGGTAACCAGTGTCATGTGCCTAGTCTGACTAATGCTTTTTAAAATGCAGTAGATTAAAGGTGAATGTGTTGTTTTGGATTCAGCAGTGAACTGACAGCATTTCTCATTGCTGTTCACATACAGCTCATCTGGGAAGATGAACACTTCCTCTTCCTGAAACCTGCCAGTCATTCCTGAACATGACAACAGCAGTTCAACGATTGCTTCCCTGCCTTCTTCATACATATCCATAAAACACCTGTATGTTGTTGCCTTACCTTCCCCTACAGGAGGACGTGTTAGCAAGTCAACGCTAGAAGTTTCATATACAAGCATTATGATTTTTCTATGATTTTTTTGAATGACACCTAGAAGCTGCAGTCAGGTTGGTAGCTTGCGTTGTTAGCTGGCCACATGGAAGGGGGGCCTGGCCAGAAGTGTTTTGAGCAGTGTGCAAGAAAAGAAGGCTTGCAAATACTGTCTGTCTCAGCACAGGCTGGCGATCCACCCCTAAAGGGGGCTGGCTCTGCATCCCCACACCTTTGCTCGCAGTTGCGGTAATGGTAGTATGACTGTAACTGAGATTGAAACTGTACTTTAAATCCTGCATAGTTCGTGAAAGCCTTGTTTGGGTCTTAGTGTCACTCCAGATTCCTTAGACAGCATAGGAGATAACAACAGGTGGTCACTGGGGCCCCCTGCGCTCACTTGGCTTCTTTCCTTTCTGATTGCTATACCCTGCATTTTGCTGCTTCAAAACTTCCTTTCCGCTGCCTCAAACTGTTTTTGGTACTGATAGCTTTTAGCTGGCCTAGGGTTTGATTTGGGATTTCTTGCTTTGGTTGCAGGGAGAAGTAGGGAGATATCCACAGGCCTTATTTTTACTTATGAGCACTCTGTTCTCTATGCCTGCAGTACACCACAGAACATGTCATCCCTGTCTTGCTGGAGCTGGTTTAGACCAACCCCACATTCGCAGCAATTTATATTTAATCTGCTGTCCAGATCTAGTGTTTCTGAGCCACTTCAGTCCACGCGCCTCCTTCTCCTTCCTATTTTGGGCTCCTGGGTGTGCTTTGACGCTTCTGTGTAGCTCAGCTTTCCAAGCTTCAGCTTACGTGAAATCCCCAAGACAGCCAGCTTATGTCACCATCACCCATCAGGGATAGCCACAAAGAAATCTGCAGCTCAGGAGAGCTTCTCTTGCTCCCATACCTTTGGGAAGGAGCAATATAAGCTTAGTCAGAAGGCAGGCACATTAGAGTTGTATATTGAACATCATGCCATTTAAAGGAAAGAAAATGTAAAACTCAGATTTGTTACAAACCCCACTTTTGAGTATGTTACATAAAGCAGTTATGTGCTGCATTTTATTGTGTTAGAATTAAAAACAAGAAATTAAGTCAAGCATCATGTACAGATATGGTGGTTCTTCTCTTGGCAATAGGGAATTACTTTATTCAAGAGATGATGTGGAGGTGTCCTATAGAGCTTACCTGAGCATATGTTCAGGGTACCAGACACAGACAATGTATGTCTCCTGCCTCTCTTTGGTGGAGCTTGGCCTTATCACATCTTCTGTCTCCTCCTTGCAGGGCTGATGGAGGCTGTATGTGAGGAGCGCTCTCTTGCTCTGCCAGTGTTTCAAAGGCTGTCAGCTCTTGCAGAAAGGTGAGCAACTTCTGCGTCCAGTGACAAATGAGCTGTCCCTGCCCTATAGCAAGCTCAGGGCACCATGCCCAGGTCATGGTTACTCATTTCAATGGAGCCTCAAATGCAGCTCTGCTGGTGACCTTGGTCAAGTCACTTTGCCTCTCAGGTTGTCTCTTTGCTGCTCCTTGATCTGCTGATAACCAGGGACTGGACTGCTCCTGCAGTACAGATGTGAGACAACCCAGAGGTTCAGCTGGCCCCATGGGCTCCTTGGCAGGCATCAACAAAAGCAGAAAGAGAGCACAAGATGAGGGCATTGTACAGCCACTCTTCGGCATGCACTGCCCAGCACAGCAGAGACCCAATTTTCATAAAAGAGAGCAGCCACCACGAAAAAAGGTAATGGAGTGTAACAACACCTCCTGTTACTAAGCAGGTAGCTATTATCTGCTTCTCAATCCCTCCTGGCCCTTACCAGATCTACTTGCTATTTGTTTCCTAAACAGCCTTTTACCATGCTGTTAAGTAACACAAGAATTTTGTGCTTGAGGAGCTGGATGAAGGACTGTTCTCTTAAGTGGCTGTAGTTCTGCGTTGCAAATAGAGAAGATTGCACTGGGATTGTAAGCAACAACAACTAACTTGCCACAGAGGATGCAAGAGAAATCTTCAGCCCACATCACAGGGTCTTCTGATCTTTTTCACAGCGCACATAGCTGCCAATGTCTTGCATAGCTTATTTTCTGTACAGGGCTTGAGATGCCTGGAGGGATCTGTCCCCCAAGACAAAGTCACCACTTGGAAGTGCAGAAGTGAATAACCTGGAGTTAACGGAGTCCCACAGAAATGTGTTCTGTGCCATGTCTCCTTTGCATGCAGACTTGGCTCCCACCAGCCCCATGAAATGGTGAGCTCCATAGGATGAGTGGATAACTGGGACCGCTCTTCATAGTGGTGAGGTACGGGAAAGCCTGAGCTCCCTGCAGATCCCACAGGGATCTATGCTAACCTGACATTTCTCTCACTTTTCCTCAGGATGGACAGAGCACCTACAAATATGCCCTGGGTCAGAGCCTCCACCCAGAGACCTGCTAAACTTGTGCTGAATTTCCTTTTAAAGAGGTTTCACATCTTTTCTGTCCATCTAATCCCACCTTTTGTGGGCTGTGATGCTGTAGTGAGATCCCCTCCATTGGAGTGAGGGGGGTCTGTACCAGCTGGGAGAGAGGAGCTTCTCTGGCTTATTGCTTAGGGATTGTGTCATCCTTTGAACAGGGCTCAGTGCTCTGCCCCTCCAACGAAGCCAGACCCAGATGACCAGCTTGTGCAGATAATTGCAGTATCTAAGACATAATTAGATCATGTTTATTTCGTGATCAATTATGTTCAAGCTCTTACAGAGACATCTTTATTATGTTAAAATTAATTAATTGAATCAGTGTTTCTGGGGAGAGATTAGCATATAAAATCTCTGTGGGGCTTACAGGGCTTGTCTATTTAGTAGTGCTTGACTTGTTTGTAAAGGCTTGTTCTTGTGAAGTCAAGAATGTAAAATGAAGTGCATCAGCCACAGTCAACTGTATGTAGGACCTGCACAGGAGTTTGTACTCAGTTCACACATTGCTGGTAATTGCCTGCTTCATTTTTGTTGTGCCTCTATATAAACTGGCTCAGCTGGTGGATGACTGAGGGTACCCGCAATGTGCCTGAGAATGGCAGCTAGGAGGCAGTCCATTTTGGGGCAAGGAATTCATTTTGGTACCTGTGACAAGGGGTGCTTGCACACATGGACATGGAGGTAGCTCTGGCATCTCTTCCCCACATCAGAAATACTTCTACAGATGAGTACTGCCCTTGTCCCTCCCTGCCCATCACTGGGAGACTGCTCCTCTCCAAGCAGAGCTGGCAGATTTCTGGATGAGAAAATAATGCCATTTTTACCTTAATTGTCCTGAAATTTCAAGGTATTGGGGCATCACAGTTGTGTAGGATGATGAGACTCTCTAATCCATATTGTCTCTATCCACTAACTAAAAGATGGAGCAACATGGAGCAACACTGTACCCAAAGACTCCAGCTAAAATTTTACTAGCAATATGTTTGAAAGTAGATAACACTGCTCATGCAGTGGCCAACAGAAGATAGTAGACAAACACTCTAATCAGTTTCTGAACACGGAAACTGCTATTCAGTGTCCATGCTTTCCAAAAGGCTTTGGAAGTAAACTTCCGTGGGTGATCAATTCTTGTAACCTGCTCTCTCTCTGCTGTCTTCCTGCCTGTTTCCATATCAGCACAGATGTTCTGACAGCTCAGAGACTAGCGTTTTATTTCTGTCATTCCATTTTTTCTCCTGTATTGTTAGATCAAGCTGGTTGTCTCTGTGTCTTTTCCTTCATTGAATCTGCTATAATCTAAAAGCAGCACTGACAATAGTGTATTACCCCATTTACAAGTATTTATCAGCAAAATTCTCACCCCAAAAGCAGAGCAGCTTCATAGACATTATCTCTGGATGTCTCTGCTGTGGTGAGAAGGGGGCTTTCCATCTCTGTGAAAGCCACAGACTACAGGACAGCCCTAGGTCAAATGTTCCAGAGTAGTTCTTTAAGTACAGCTCTCAAAAGGAGATTTGCATTCCACTACTCAGATTTTTCCAGGACTTTGGTGCATTCAGGCAAAACGGTGCCCTTTTTTGGTGGAAATTTTGTCTGACAAAATAAACATGAATCCATTCTGCTTTCCTTGCCCATTTCTTGCTTCTGTCAGTTTTGAGACTGAAGGGGCAGGAGTAAACACACAACGTACATCAGATGTATACTGCATTGAAACTGACTTTAACTTAAAAAAAGAAAAATATTTTTCATTTGAGTCCCATAACCTATAATTGCTATTTACCCCCTTCCTTTTCAGTTCCTTTATGGGCTTTGGGGGGAAGGAATGACTTGCTGTAGGAAGAGTTATAGGGGGATAACCACCCACCTTTCTTTAATGGACTTCTGTCTTTCAGGAAATAAATGACAGGCTGCAACGTAAAATAAGAAGGGGCAGTGTATATTTATTATGTGCAGTTCTCCTTTGATTGATAGGTGCCTGCCCTGGCTCATGCTACTCATGTAAAGTCACAAAATCCATGTCTCTGTTTTACCTCCTCGTTTCTTCCCCCTGAGGGAAAACAATCTTGTTCATTCCTGTGGCTTGAGCAGGAGTATTGAATTCCCTGTTGATATAAGAGCTTTTCAGACTTCCCTCATCCTCAGTGGACAGTGGGTGTGTGTACTGTGCAGTGCCAGGAACTGAAAACTGCAGCACTCCTGTTCTTTGACTGGAGAAGTTCACCTGAGTATTTAATTACATATTTCGTAGCACACTTAGATGGGGTCGAGCAGGTACAACCCCTTTGGCTCCATGGGGTAGGTGTCTTGCTCTGTGTCCAAGCTTGGCGTTTTGTTTTTGAATATGATTACAGTTCAGATGAAATTGCTTCCAGCTGCTTTCCTACAGTCCAAATATTGTTAGGGTCCCACATGGTGTCCCTTCTCTGCCAGACCGTGGCCTCCTATAGGGAGTTCTTCAAAGACCAGTTTCAACAAAAACAAATTATTTTGGAATATAATTTCCTCTCACCCCCTTAAATTTCATTGTGCTCCAAAAAGTTTTCTGTAAATAGATCCTATTCTTTAGAGAAGCCATGCTATTCTGCAGTGCTGATGGAAGCCAGCCCTCTCCAGGCTCTGCTCCATGAGCAATTCTTGGACATGCAGTGCTTAAGTAGCTTGTTATGTGATAAAACGTCACATTTCTTCTCCCCACCACCACTTGCACTGATATTCAGCTCCTGCAGGAAACCATATGGCTTCCAGAAGCCTACCCACATACCTGTATGTGCCTACACAGTCCGTGAGTCACATTTACTGTTTGGATGCCCCCTGAGTCATGCTGAAAATCTGTGAATTTTCCACGTTTATTTTTCATGCAATCTCTTACGAACTTTAGACAGTTATGCATAACCGTTTGCATATGTATAGCTTTTCCTTTTCTGCTTTTAGTTTCATGGGTGGTAATGCAATGGCACTTCTTCTGAAGAAAGTGGAGTCCAGATGATTGCAGAACACTGACTGCAGCTCTCTTGGGCTGTGGGATTGCACCGGCAAAGTGAGAGCCTTTTAAAAGCAGGGCTCCAGAAGCAGGAAGTCCAACCCACAAGCCCATGAACATGGCCAGTAGCTTTAGCCCTTTCTCACTGCTCTGGCAGAGCCATATTTGCTCACTGTTGACCCTTGCTGTATTTCTGTGTCCAAAGGTAGCTGCTGCACTGCCTTCAGTGGGATGTGGGCACCACAGATGGAGCCTTTGCTGCTGCTTCACTGCAACAAGGCCTGATACTGATGGAGCACACTGGGATCACACCAGCATGTCCTGGGGGACCGTGTGAGGTCAGCAGAGGGGCAGGTGTCTGTCTTCATGCCATCAGCTCCTCAGCTATAGGGACTCAAGCCTCAGACAAGTCTATCTGCCCTTTATTGGTCTCATTACATGGTATTTTGGCTTCCTTGGCACAGCACAAGCAACTTTGCCTATCGTGGGCTTTTTTGATTTGCTGAGGAAAGTGGAGACAAGGTAGCTCTTCCATCTTCCTCTACAAAAGGCCAGCACTGAAGATGCATTATAGCCCATATTAAGAACAGCAGCACAAGGTTTGCTGCAGCAGCTATGAGTGATGCAACCAGCCTGCCAGAAACAGAGCTATTTTTGCAGCTGTACCCCAACTACCAACAGTGTTAAGTGTTAAGCAGAAAAATCTCATGATCAGTCTAAGGGGAAGGAATGTGTAGACATGCCGTTCTGCTGTGGAGCACGAGTTGGCTGCTTACATTAAAAACAGCTATGGCCCCTCTTAAGCATTCTCCACTCTAATGATTCTGCGGTCTTATGGAGCTAGAAGTGTCAGAAGCTACATGTGAGTGTTTTGTGTAGCTGGAAGAAGCAATGTGAGATTGTAGAGAACTTCTTGCTGTAATTTAGCATAGTAAAATTGCCAGAAATATTCATTAGGGCAAACAATCTAGCCACTTCCCTCACTGTGAGAGAATGTTACTTCACTCATCTGCCCAGAAATGTTGTTCAGTGGAGGCAGGGACTTTCCTAGAGCTACTGTACTGCTGTGAAGTGTCTGACCTGGAAAGCTGAAATTTGGCACACAAAACCATTGCTAATTTATCCCCCTCCCACCCACCTTTCATATTGGTAAAATTTCAAGATTTTCACTGTTTTGAAGTTCACTCTGTAGGATTAAAAAAACCAAACCAAAAAACAACCCTCCCAGATATTTTGAAAGAATGTGCTAGTAAACCTGGACAACTTGCTATATAGTATTTAGTCAGTATTGAAAACTGGTAGTGACTGAAATGTTTTAGAGTCTGATGGCTGCTCTGGAATAAGTTTGTTTCAGCCCATTTCCAAGAGGGCAGGTATAATGAGAATAGGCAGCTTTGGTATTTCTTATTAGCAGTCTTATCTGAGGCACCATAGAGGATATGTTTGCATCCTTCCAGGCAATGTTCAGGTGCTTTGTAAGAGAGCTTGGAGAAAGCTTTCCTTTGGCTGCCTGCATAGCATCTGTCTTGGGAAATTACTGAGTTCAGGAATGGGAATACAGAGCCCATGAAAAACCTTAAAAGAATTTTTAATTTATATTAAATATCAGTTTTAATATTATTTCAGCAAGCTTCAAGTATACTACGTACAAATAAGACAGGAGAGTAGAGAGCAGTATTGAAGGATCATGGGTACATGAGGTGACAAGAGAGCTTTAACAGAGAACTTCACTGAAAGCTCCTTTGATGCAGAGGGTGCAAGGGTGCTGGTGTGCCAAACTGCTGATAGAGCACTGGCAAGGGAACTGTTCTGCCTACAAAGGGTACATCACCACTGAATAGACAGCTTCTTGAAATACTGATAATAACATGTTAGTTAATTGGAAGAGGAGTAAGAAGTTGAAGTGTAAGTAAAGTTGAAATATCCTATCTGAATGTATGCTTTTGCATAAGCATCAGAAATTAGCTGGGTGGCTGCTTTTAGGGAGATTTGTTCCACATGTGCTAATGGAGGGTTTGGTGTAACAGATCTGAGCCCACGTAATGTAGCTCTTTAGGAAGAAGAAAGTTTACAGGTTGTTTCTGGCAGAGTCTATGATTGCTTACAGCAGAGTAAATGCTGCAGTGCAGTGTCTGTGCCTCAGGAAGCTTTCTGGTGGTCCCTGAGGGCCCTTGCTGCCCTGTCAGCCCTGGAAGCTAGCTCTGTGGGTGCTCATCACACCAGGTAGCCCTCTTCCCTGTGCCATGATTGCTCTTATTCCTGAGGGGCATTTCTGAAGCTGTCTCTGGTTCAAGCAGAGAGATCTTAGGTGATCTCAGCTGTTCCGAGGAACTCAGTCCCTAGCTGAGCCTCACAAAAACTCCAGGGGAAAGGTGGTGTTCCTCTGTAGCTTTCCAGGATGAAGAGGCCCCCCCAGGAGTAGGAGCAGCAAGCCTGATACATGCATGATAAGGCTGGGCACCCCTGACCCCTGCTCACTTGTGCTGCTCCATCAACGCAAATTATCAGGGACTCTTGTTTTGCACTTCCCACACATTGCCTCATCTATCTTTCTAGCTGAATGTTTTTCCTCAAATGGTCTGTGGACCTCTGTAGGATGGGCTGCTTTTAAGGGTATTCTAAAAGTGAACTGAGAAATCTAGACCTATTATTTAATGAGTCTGGAAGTGATTCCCCAGGTCTGCACAGACATTGAAAAGCTTTTAGGGGTCTGTAAAACGAAAACCTGTGTTCTGCTTTCAATATATGTCATTGCTGTGACTGTTGTGGTACGAGGACAATGATTTCATCGCGATGTGGGGTGATTTCCCCAGCTTTAACAGTGACACTGTTGTGAGGATTGGACTCTGGCTGCCTGGGCCTGCAGGCTGCTTTCCATTGCAAGCAGCAGCAATGAAATGGAGTTGGTTCATGTGTGGGCTGTTAAAATCTGCAGGGTATTTGGAGGAGTTTTATATGTTTTCCACGTTCTCAAAAGTACTTTCCATCCATCCAAAGAGTTTACAGAAATAACTTGCTGCAAAAATATAAAAAGCAGCGAGTGTTTGTATTATGTGGAAATGTTAATTTAAACTTACTGGGGCTAGACCACATAGTTTACTTCCTAGCACTTAGTGCATGTCAGTAAGCATACTGCTTGCTTTCTGAAGCACCATGAATCAATAAGGACTGAAAGTTAGCCAAGCCTCCTTTGGTCCCTCCACTGATATGACTGCAGCCAGCAAGATGCTATGGCCTGGCGTGGAGAGCAAGGTGTTATGTGCACTGTGTGAGTGTGGAGAAGGGTGGCAGCAGAATGGAATGCATCTTGACTATGTGCAGAAACTTGTATGAAGTCCACATAAGGAACCCAGCAAGTGACATCTGAGGGGGCTGCTTTATTCTGATGCAACATCAATTTGATGCTTGCAGTTTTGTGGGCCTATATAAAAAGACAGACATGAGGGGTATCTAGCAGCTAATTCCAGCCACAGATAGAAATTAGCACACTTCAGTTGCTAATTCCTTGAAGATATGAGCTGCTTCAGATATAAATATTAGCATGTGGCTCACTGTGCAGTGACTACCCACAAAATTATCATTTTTAGCTGTATTAAGTCAAAGCAGAGAAAAATGAAATCTACAATGGCAAAGATGCATCAGAAATTCACTGGAACTACACCAAAGATGTACCCTGCATAAATAGCTTTAACAAACAATTATTAACACAGCCAGCATGCTGCATCATACTGTTAAAGAAAATAGAAACAAAGTTAGTTAATCCAATCTGAATTGTAATATAACACCATACATAATAATATAGTCTTCTTTATCTGGACTGCTGATTTTGTTTTAAGCCATGGAATGTCTTCAGAGAGTGTAAATTTGCTGTTCACAATGAACTTCCTCCAGCATGTCATAGAACCATAACCAAATGAGATTTTAATTAATAATTGAGTAAATCCTTAGTGAGTTTCTAAAATGTGAGGCATGCTCTACATCTGCATGATGCCAGGAGAAGATCTATGAGGATTATGAGCTGTTTCTGATTAGGAAAGTAAGTAGGAGTCCTTGAATCTGGACCAGTGGTGGTGGACTGAGCTCTCCTCTCAAGACTACACTTAGTGCACAGACCTGGAATTTCAAAGTAATCCTAGATCAAAAATGTAAATTCAGTGCAGCCCTGAGAGGAATACCACTTTCCTCATTAGCTGATTTTTGCTTCTTCCTTCATATGATTAAATATAAAGCAGTAAAAAAAGCAAAGCCAAAACTAGCAGAGCTTTTACTCTGTCCCTTTTGTCACCTCCCATTCACCACAGGAGTGTATCTATTGTTTTACTATGCTAGAAATGTCCTCAGCTCTCAGAATAATCCTCAGGACTCCTGGCTTTCAGTTATCTTGAAGCTGCTGTACCTTACAACACTGTCCAGATCACATACCAGAGGGCCTCAGGAAAGTCAACTATGAAGGTACAAGAAAAACTGTGTGTGAGAGAGAATTTACTGGAATAAAGAAAAACCAAAATCAGTATATTTGTTTCTCCCCAATATGGAACAATTTCAATGCAGGTACGGCCCAAATATGCTTTTCTATTTAAATACATGGTGCAGTCTGTGAGAATTCAGGGGCCTATAGGGATGCTGGGGAGAGACCTTTCATTAGGGAGTGCAGCGATAGGACAAGGGGTAATGGGTTCAAACTTAAACAGGGGAAGTTTAGATTGGATATAAGGAAGAAGTTCTTTACTGT
>JANRGW010026258.1:0-18516 GCA_024733675.1 Psilopsiagon aymara | reverse complement strand
AAGGGGTAACGGGTTCAAACTTAAACAGGGGAAGTTTAGATTGGATATGGGGAAGAAATTCTTTACTGTGAGGGTGGCGAGGCACTGGAATGGGTTACCCAGGCAAGTTGTGAATGCTCCATCGCTGGTGGTGTTCAAGGCCAGGTTGGACAGAGCCTTGGGTGATATGGATTATTGGAGGTGTCCCTGCCCATGGCAGGGGGTTGGAACTGAGTGATCTTAAGGTCCTTTCCAACCCTAACTATTCTATGATTCTAATCTAGTTCATTGATCTAGAAGTACATATTCCTCAGGAGCAACTTCAAAGGTTTGCCACATCAGTTAAAAGATGATTGCAGTAATACATTTCACAAATCTCTGAGCCAAAGCCCAGACTGAAGGAAGAACAAGCACTTGGAGAATGTCAGCACAGACGTTAGGAAAAACCCAGTATAGTGACCAGGGAAATCCTTCTATGTGCACTTACACACTTGTTTGCTATTGTTATGAATTTTTAATGCAATGTTCACCACGGAATATCTGTGATATTTATTATCCTCTGTACTTATTTTTTACCTTAATCTTGGCTCAAATTAGGACACAGGCAAAGAAGTAACAGTGCATATTTCTAACTCTGATCGTCCTCCATTTGTAGGAAGGTATCCCAGGTCAGCAAGATGGCAGACATCAAGAACCAGCCAGCAGAGCAAGAGTATCTAACTCTTATCAACCCAACCAGGCTGAAAACACACACTTAAGAAGTAAACTCAGAAGCAGCAAATGACTAAACAGCAAAGATAAGGCAGCTGGATTAAAGAGTTCTGTAAAGTATTTCAAATTTTTGAAAGATTTCATATTTTATTACTTTGCTGACTCTATAGACAGCAATTGGCAATTGTTTCTAAAAAGTCTCAGTACAAAAACTGTGTTCAGCTCTCTAATCTCTGAGGAAGTAACTCTGTGTTGAAGTACTATCAAAACAGATACAGGTCCTTAGGCAACAAGGCTTTGAACTCTGAGATGAGATTGCTACACAGATGGGTCATGAAGGCTCAACCTGGAGAAACAAGTTTCCACTCTGCCCAGACAAAAAGGGAACCCTGAAGCACACCGACCCCAAATACAGGTCACACGACAGCAACCTTGTACACCTTGGGGACTTACACCAGGGTATACACCTGCAGACACACCGCTTCCAAAGGGACACTGGCAGCTTTGTACCTGCCATGGAACTCCTTGGGACCGAAAACTTGGAAGAGAGTAAACTCACAGATGTTGGCTTACCTCAGACTTCCTGCTGTATGCATACAAGAACTATGCATGACTAACTAAAGATAAACCCCTTGCTGGTATCAGAAAAACTCCAAGAGCTGCCACTGCCAAGTCCTTGCACATTAACAAGACAGGAAAGAAGCATTAGGACTTGTACACGCAGTTAGCACCATCATCATCATCATCATCTAGGCACTTTTGCATTGTCTCTGCAATTCAAACACTCTAGGAGAGCCTGACCATCCTAAAAATGAGGTAAGAAATGACTGTGCCTCAAAGAACAGGAAAGGTCTGCAAAAAGGGAACAAAACCCAACCAAAACAAACCAAACGATAAAAGAAAGAATAAAGAAACCAAAGAACAACCTTGCAGTTTCACAATGAAGATTCTGCTTTGGTTTCAGTGAAAACCTTAGAGTTAGCTTCCTCATTCTTCTCCACACTGAGAACATAAGCCAGCCACTTTACCTGCCTGGCTCTGTACAGCCTTCGTGTGCAACAGGCAGCTGAATTCCCTGTAGCCTCTGACAACCCTTTCTAGTGTGGACTGCAAAAGCAAAGCAGCAACCTTTAAGCAGATTCCATGGCAAAAAAAACACAAACCGAAACCCAACAAACCAAACCAGGACCTATATCCTAAGTATTTCTTCCTTATTAGTTATGTAGTGTTGAAAATAATGAGAATCCATACAATTGAAATCACAAAAGAGTTCTGCTGGAAGGAAACAGAGTCCACTACAAGCACCACTCCAAGACAGGGTTTCCCTGAAGAGCGGACCTCTTCCAGGTTAGATCTGGCCTGCCTTTATTTGTTATGGAAAGGCACAACACCCTGAGGAGAAGAGCCCTATTTGGAAAGAGCAGAGAAGAGCTTTAGCCTTCAAATGCTAAATGCTGTTTCAAACGTACTTGCAGCCCAGCAAGGCAGCCCTAACACAGGGCTGAGTCAGAAGGAGATCCTGACTCTCTATTCTGCTCTCATGAGACCCCACTTGGAGCATTGTGTGCGGTTCTGGTATCCTCAACATAAAAAGGACATGGAGCTGTTGGAGCAAGTCCAGAGAAGGTTGCAAGCATTATCAGGACACTGGAGCACCTCCCATATGAAGACAGGCTGAAAAGTTGGGGCTGTTGAGCCTGGAGAAGAGAAGGCTGCTTGGAGACCTCATAGCAGCCTTCCAGTATCTGAAGGGGACCTATAAGGACACTGGAGAGGGACTCATCATCAGGGACTGTAGCAATAGGACAAGGGATAATGGGTTTAAACTTAAACAGGGGAAGTTTAGATTGGATGTAAGGAAGAAGTTCTTTGCTGTGAGGGTGGTGAGGCACTGGAATGGGTTGCCCAAAGTGGTGAATGCTCCACCCCCGGTGGTGTTCAAGACCAGGCTGGACAGAGCCTTGTGCAACAGAGTCTAGCGTGAGGAATCCCTGCCCATAGCAGGGGTTGGAAATGAATGACCTTAAGGTCCTTTCCAATCCAAACCATTCTGTGATTAAAACCAATTAACTTCTCAAAGTAAAATGGCTCAGTTACTAAAGTAGCAATGCTGAGACGCAGATAGCACGGGCTATTTCACAACCCTCATAACCACATGTTATGAGACGTGTCTCTTCCACTTGGACAGACTAAAATTATCAAAAGCTCAAGTAACATTTTTATCACTTTCGGTTACTCGCATAAGCACTTTTAATTAAGTCGAAAGTAGTCCTGACCTCTAACCAAAGCTCTGTTTATAAAGCATCCAAAGTAGCACCGATATAACCCTGACTTAAGAGCATTTCATAGGCACTTCAGCCCAGCTGGAACGCGGTGCAGGTCCCGTGTATTCTGTGTTGAGCACTGGTTTTGATGCCTTTTTGCCACCAGAGCAGCGAGTGCTCCCTGTGAGCCTTGCCACAACTACAGCACAGCGGTCCCGCGGGGTTTTCGGAGATAACTCTTCAGTAACAAATTAAATGCAAACACACGGGCAGAAGCAACAGAGACACATCCCAAACCTCGATACTATAGGTAGGTCACCCGGGCAGGGCCGCCCGGGGCCTTCTCCCTGTCCTGTCACCGCTCTCTGAACAGCGGTCATGCCCAGATCCCTGATAGCTGCGGGGCACCGGATGCGGGGCTGGGGAAGGATGGGGACGGACCCGGCCGGCTGCGGAGGGTGGGCACAGAGACGACACCAGCTGCTTCCGCACACACGGCAACACAGCCGGTGCGGCACAACGAGCCGTGGCTGTAGGGAGCGCAGCTGCAGGTAACACAATCAGCCGCAGCTGTAGGTGATACAAGCGGCCGTAGGCGCGGACTCTCACGCTAAATCCCCCTCCTCCCGTTTTTCCCTCCATATGACTCCGACCTCCGGGGCTTTCGCGAGGGGACGCGGCTTCCCCAGCTCCTCCCAATAGCTCCCGGAGGCTCATGGTCGGTACCGGCAAACCCCTACCGGGCCCACAGCCCAACACGCAGAGTCTTATCCGGTTACTCACTTTTTCTCTGGCTCTCCCGGTCCCCCTGGATCCCGCGGCTCTGGTGGTGATCGAGGAGACCCCAGAGCGCGTCCAGATGCGGCGGCTGCTGAGCGAGGTGGAGTCCAGCGAGATGAAGTCGGAGCTGGAGTCCAGGAGGCTGAAAGAGGCGCGGCGGAGGCGGCGGCCATCGCGGGCCGCCGGGCCGGGCGGGCGCCCAGCGCTGCTCCTCAGGACCACCATGGCCGAGCGCGGACCGCACCGCCTCCACCACCGCAGCCCGCGCTGGGCCCGGCCCGGGCCCGCCTCCCGCCGGATCCCTCCGCCTCCCTCCGTGCTGCGGCTCCCCGAGCGCCGCCGCTCCTCCGCCGCCGCAGCAAGTCCCGGCGCGGCCGGCGGAAGGATACAGAGCCGTTAGCGGATTGTTCAAGATTTTTGGCGCGTAAAAGTTGATGCGGCGCTTTGCGCGCTCGGGATTGGCCCGGCCGCCGCTGCCCGCGGGAGGGGGCGGGGCCTCCGCTTAAAGAGGCCGCTGCCCCGCACGCGTCGGACGCGGGTTTCTCTTCCTTCCTCTCCGCGGTTGCGGGGGCGCGGGGGCCGCAGTGCCCCGGGAGCGCCTGAGGTGGAGCCGCGATGGCGCAGCCGCCGTGCGGCCGCGCTCCCTCAGTGAAGCCGTAGTTGGTGGCGCCCGCCGCTCCCCGCGCTTCCTGCGCCGCTCTCACCCTCACCGAGGTCGGCCATGGCACGGCCCGCGACCGCCTACGAACCGGCGGTGCCGGCTCGACCCGCCTGCGCCTACACCAGCTGCTACTGGTAAGGGCCGCCCGCGGCCGTGCGAGGGGCGAGCGGGTGCCGGGTGGGGGCATCCCTCCTCACATCGTTTGTTTAAATAGAAATGACCAATTCCTGTGTTTTCCAGCGAAGAAAACGTTTGGAAGCTTTGTGAGTACATCAGGAGTCAGGACCAGTACCCGTTAGAGGAGTTTTATGCTGTTTTCATATCCAATGATAGGAGGATGGTGAGTCAACGGGGTGTGATGTGGATGCAGCTACGGAGAGGGTCAGGTCTTCAGACTGCTGCCCCGGGTAGGTGAGATGTGGTCCAGGGCTTTAGACTACAGCCTGGTGTAGGTAAATGTGATCCCAGGCATTTTAACCCCAGCCTGGCATAAGTGAGAGATGCTCAAAGGCCTCTGGTCTGCAGCCTAACCTGTAAAACATGATCCAGACCCCTCATGTAGATCACTTTGGCACAGAGACCTGAAAATCATACCTTGTATGAATAATGAATCTGTTATCTGCTGTGCCCAAGACAATGGGGGAAGCCACAATGCCCCTATGAGCGTTCTAACCTGTGATCTGTCCATCTGGGAGGATGATGATGTTATCCAGAATGGTATCTGCAACTTCATGTTGCTGAAAGATAGAAATGAGAGAAATTTTTCTGACTGCAGTACAGGTATAAGCTGTGGAAGTGGATAGGTTGGGAAAGATCAAAACAATTAAGGGAATCTGTATTCAGTTGAAAAGTTTTATTCACTTCAGTTTTATTCACTTCAGATTTATTCACTTATAACTTTCAGATTCCACTGTGGAAGCAGAAATCGGGGCGTGGAGATGAGCCTGTTGTCTGGGTAAGGCATTCTGTGCTCTCAGTAATTTTGAGTGTGTGTTTCAATAGTGGATAGCTGTAGGATCAGACTTGGGCAATAGCTTTACTTCAGCAGATTGTTCCATCTGAGCATAAAGAAAAACATTTTACAGTGACGGCAATGGAGCACTGGAGCAGGTTGCTCAGGGAGGTTGCGGTATCTCCATCCTTGGAGATATTTAGAAGCCATCTGGACATGGTCAGCTGGCTTTAGGTGTCCCTGCTGAGCAGCAGGTTGGACCAGATGACCTCCAGAGGTCCCTTCTAACATCATCCATTCTATGGCTGTGTATTAATATGTATTGTTCTACAACAGATTTATAAAAAGCCTAAATACGGTGCTCCTTTTTACCATTCATAAAAAAATCAACAGCAAGACAGTAAAATCTATAGGTGATAAACCTTAACATTGATAAGATTATTATCTGTGTGGTGTTAAAGCTACCAGCTTTTTAGGATTTGAAGTAGATGTTTGTGCTTGTATGAAGTAGATGAATGAAAGTATCCATATAGGTCTAATAGAGAATAGAAAAATAAGCAATGTATGTATTCAGGTGTCAGCAACTAAACTGGTCCATTAAGGGTGGCTTTGGAGTGTCATTTAATCAGTTAATGTCATTCAGTAATCGCCACTACAGAATTCCTTTTAAATATGTGCAATGAGTTATCTGGAAAAAAACCTGTTTCTTGTGGCAATTTTTCCCCCTGAAATTCTGCAAAATAATCTGCACACTTGAGTTCTGTGTTTTCTGAATCCTTTATCCTCTCTCAAGATAACAGTATGTTCATAGCGCAAAAAAGGTTTTATTTAAGGAAATCAAAGTGTTACAAAGATGATCTCAAAAGGAGTAACAGAGTCAGGAAAGGCCTCTGCAGAATGTGGATGTCTCATAAAAATTCATGGGTCAAAAGGTGTTTTGACTTGGATGTTTCAGTGGATCATAGGACATGCAAAGCTTTTTTTCTCATATTCTGTAACCAATTCTTCTAAATATCATTGCATACATTATATATATGTATGTGTCTGTGTGTATATTTATATACATACATACAGTGGTCTGGCAAAGTAGCTTGCCCAAGATCTTTTTCCTCCCAATCTCTTTGTGGTTCTGTTTAATCTTGAAAGTGCCAAAAGATGATGCTTCAAACTCTTTTTGTGGGTGGATTTAATGTAAGCTTTAGTAAGCTGTTAATGGCTACTTTCAGTTTAATTTTGGAGCACAGCAGTGTGCATACCTAACAGCTAACATAAGTAGCTGTCACATTTCCAATCCTCCACCACAAACTTGTATGTTTCTTACAAGTTAAGAAATAACACTGCACCTCACAACCCAAGTGTCAAGACAAAATAGTTACCTGGAAAAATTATGGTATAGGTGTTTCTGCACAGCTACAAGAGCTGCTACAGGCATGTCTTTCTCAGCGGTCCTCTTAATGAGAGCCGTCTGCTGCCTTTTCAGTTGCATGCTGTTTTTTTCAGGTGCTTCTAGCAGCTGAATACTCTGCACTTGAATTCAAGTTACTGCAACAGGTACAAGTTCCTGTTAGAAGAGATCACTAGATGATTTTAGTCTTAAACTATCATCATATCATTGTGAGCTTTTATTTAGGTCTGGGTCCAAGATAAAAGTGCTTACCCCACTCAACTTTTGTGTTTTGTTGCAGGATATGGAAGAGATTTTCTGTTTTCTTAGGAGTAATGTGCATGTTAGATAAGCCTCGAAGGAGACTGCAAAGGAATAGATGGAATAGCAAGGCTTCTTGAAAGGCGCAATGGGGGCCAGGCAGGTGTTGGGAAAACCCTGGTACCAGGAATCTATAGCTCCTGCTTTTAGGAAGCATTTTTGTCCCTCCTCCCTTTGCCAGTTTCTCATTAAAGCTGTTTAACTCACGGTAATTACCCCTTTTCCCAGGACTACCATGTCATTCTACTTCACGTTTCCAGCAGGGAGCAGAACTTCATTTATGATCTCGACACAGTGTTGCCGTTCCCCTGTCCTTTTGATGTGTACAGTGTGGAGGCCTTTAGGCTGGATGATGGCCTTCGTCCAGAATTTCACAGGTGATGACATAAAACATAAAGACCATGAATGTTATTTCATGAAATTAAAGCTGAAGTTTTCTTTGTGGATGTGTAGTGACGAAGGGCTTTGTGCTATACCCTAATAAAACAAATGCGCTATGTTATTTTTAGTCATCAAACTCCCTTTTCTTTCTTTTATGCTTTTTAACTTCTTGCCACAATATTTGTGATTTATTTATTTCATGAAATGAATGTTGCTTGGGATGACAGAGCTGTTCTGAGTGATGCAATATTGTATCCATGCATCTTCTGATACAGTTTTGCATTGTTATTTAGGAAAATCCGAATGATTCGAGCAGATTTGTACTTGAAGACTTTTGCTTCAGACAGATCTCATATGAAAGATGCAAATGGGAAATGGCAGAAACCTCCTCCTTCATACCCTTGTATTGAAACTGCAGGTAAGCTGCCAGAGAGCTCATTTTTCCTGCTTACAGTGGTGAATGACACAGTCCAAGATGCACACAAGAAATAGATACGCTTCTGTAATGTGTGTCTGGAAGCACATCCAGATAGCTCAGTATTTCGTATGTAAAGCATTTGGCACTTCCTTTTCTGAACATGTACAGTCTAGCATGCCTCCTGGCAGCTACTGTTACCAAATATTAATTACTCACTAATTACTGATCTTCAAAAGCTGAGCAGAGAACAGGAGGTAAGTAGTGCTGTTCTCTCCTTACAGCAGGGAACTGAAGCAAAGAGGACAAATAACTTTCTTAGGGGGTCACAAAGCGCATTTTTAACAGGCTCATTGTACCACACTTCAGCTGGCAAGTCCTGTCCTGCCAGAGCAAGTCTCTATGAGGTGAATGGACCTGAGGACACCTTAAGGCAAATCAGCAAATTTTCCCCCAAGCTTTAAGCCTCTAAGTGTTATTCTACCTAATAGCCTCTGGGCCAAGCAGAGAGAGAAGTAAAGACTTGCTGTCTCCTCTGTAGAGCTGCATAAACCATTCTTATCACACAGCACTTCGGCTTATTCTAATCATGTGCTTGGCAAGCTGGCTAACATCTGCCATGTGTTTGTTCTCTGGTTTTCCTCCCAGATGAAGAAAGGCATGGTAGAGTTGTGCTTTGAGGTAATATTCATGTTACTGCTCTGCATGTTTGGGTTTGTTGCTTTATTAATAATGCAGCACTGCTGTGTGTTTGTTAGAGAAGGCAGGGTCAAAGAAACATCTTTTTATGTTTATGTCCAAGTTGATTGTGGTTTTAAATTGTGAGGAAGTTAATTCTCGGTCTTTGGCTTCTATAGGAGCTTGGTGGAGTAGAATGAATCATGAATGTGGGCAGGAGCGCAGCTGTAGTCTTCATTGTGAAGCTTTAGGTATTTTCTAGACAATTTAGGTTATGAAGTACCTTAAATTCTGTGTCTTGGTCCTTATCTCCAGTAAAGTTTTCAGCAAAGGTAGTGTAACAGGTGGAGAATGCCTGAACTGCAATTCACAGTTAGCTGTTAGCTGGAGCCTTCCAGGCACTGGAGGCTTTTTGCCTGTGGAACCATTGTTGTGACAGTTAAGAGCTAATGAAAGTGTGAGGAATATAGATTGGGCCAGACTAGGAAGGTGGAATAGTTCTATTAGAATCAAAAGAGTAGAAGGCAGTACTCATGGATAGTAAGTTACAGAATGACCCATCCAATTGCAGGTGTGTGCATGTACCTTCAGCTCTAGTAAATGACTCAATAGCTGCAGACCCTGTAACTCTCCCCTTACCTGTCTTGTTTGACTGAGCTTATTTCACTGGTGAGCAGCGGCCACGTGGCCTTAATCAACCTCCAGATTGCCTCTGTGATGTGTTAGATAGTAAAAGATACGCAAGTCTTTGTTCCTCTTATGCTTTATTTCTTTGCTCTGTACCTTGCCATGCTGGAAGAAACATCCATAGGTCATACAGTCCAACACCTGCTCAAAATGGGTTCCTTAGGGTTCTGTCCCAAGTCTAGTCTCAAACACCTCCAGGGGTGGAGATTCCACCACCTTCCTGGGCAATCTGTTCCAATATTTGACCACTGTCATGGTAAAATATGTAAACAAAATTTTCCTGTTTTCAGGTAATCAGAATTTCCCATATTCCAACTTGTTTTTTTGCTTCTTGTCTTGTCACCAGCCTCTTCAAGGCAGCTCTGGCTCCATCTTCTTTGTGTCTTCTGATCAGGTAGATTTAGACAGCAGTAATGTCTCCCCTTCATCTCTGTTTAAGACTGAACAGACCCAGTTTCCCATAGCTTCTCCTCAAATATCATGTTCTCCCACCACAAACAACTTGATGTTCCTCTTCTGGCTCACTCCAGTATATCACTGTTTTGGTTTTTTCCCTGTACTGGGGAGCTCCGGACTGTGTACAGTATTCCAGCTCTGTGCCAGTGCATTCTGGTCTCCTGGTCAGTTAGTTGGCTGAAAGAAACTGGTTACCCTATACACACTGAAGGTGGAAGGTCATTCACTAGGTAACTTGAAGTTCTGGACAAGAACAGGAAGAGATCTAGGATGCCTCAAGTTGTGTTTCATTCACTACCAGTTTCTCCAGCTTTGTCTTCCCAGTATTAATGTGAGATACAATGACGTGTGTTTCAATGTGCTCAGTGCTGTCAGTCAGTGAGGGATCTGGGTTTAATGGTTGTGGAACAAGCATTTACTTTAACTTTTACTTGAATCTAAGCCCTGGGTGTCTGTAGATGAGTGCACGTGCTGTAGGCCAACATACAGGTATTAAAGGCATTGCTGTCAACAAGTGGAACTGGTAGTTCTTTCCCTTTAGAGACTGGTAATGTCTCAGCATGGCTTTATCAAGCATGAAAGCGACTTATTTTAACCTTGATGGAAGACTGGGTGCCAAACCTGGCTTTTTATCATTAAGAGCCTGGGGTATTAATGTTCATGCCCATGCCAAATTCCATGGCAGATAACTGTTTTCTCCCTGCTGTCTCACTTAGATAGACTACTCCACTTTCCCTCATAATTTGTGTTTGCATAAGATTAAACTGCTTTCAATTACAGCAAATATTTGAAGACTGGAAAAATACAACAAAAATACATTAGTCTCTCTTTTAATGCATGAGCATTGCGCTATTAAAAATAAATGTGCCCATGAGCTCTTGGTGTTTAAAGACAATCAGCACCCTGGTACTCTTCTGTGGATGCAATTTTCTATGTGCTAAAGCATATTAGTTACATTTATATACACTGCTGCTCTTTTCCCACTGGGTTTTAAAGCTTTTAGTTAACTTAAAAGACAAGAATGTTTGCTCTTGGTACTAAAATATTGCCTCTTGCAGAGCATCTGCTAAGCCTAAATATAGCACTTTGGAAAAGGAAGTTCTGTAGTATCAAAGTCAAGTGTAAATTATATAGGACCATCGGTAGGATAATGTAATTGCCCAGTGTGGAGCTAGGACAGGATCTGGAGCCAGTGATCCTTTCTTATGATGTATACCAGGAAATGTTTGACTGTGCAGTTCCTATTGGAATTAAATAAAGGAATCTCTACCAGTCACCAATTCAGCTTTTTCTTAAACTATAAATAACTCAAAAGGAATAATTCTTCAACTGTCTTTGTGCTGCTCGTGGTGTTGTAAAATAAACCTTCTAAAAGAAGTCACCCATTCCAATCCATGCTTAAAAACATTGAAGCTGGAATTAGGTGGCTTTTTAAAGCATTATTTTTCAAAAAGCAAACCCCAAGCTACATAACTAAGAACTCCTCAGTATCTCATCAGAACTCACATGCTAAGCATTAGCCTTTTGGAACTAGCGCTGCCCTAGCTGGTTCCTAGTGCCAGGCCTCTTTGTTTCTTAATGGCATTGCTCTGGCTTCTCTTCTGCTGCTGTGCGTGACAGGAGAAGCTGGCCAACCTACCTAGGTGCATGGTGCTTTCTTACACAGCCCTGTCCTCTGCTGGAATAAGCATACCTGAGCTGCAGCAGAATAGGTTGCTGATGGCCTCCTATTTGAGGAAAACAAGGTCCAGTCTGGTATTTTGTCCAAATACAGAGCCGGAGAAGATGCGATTTGGTGCGCAGATTCATCATTCCAGGGCTGGTGAGCACAGCCTGGGGTTTTCATTAAAGTCTTCTTTCCAAAGATTAGTGAAGTCTGATTCTGCTTAGTTTGAGTCTTGATGAGATCGTCCCTCTTTATTGCAAGCCTGTGTAGAATACAGCTTGCAAAGGTGCATTTCAGAGTTACCTGGAACAGATGGGCTTATGGCTTAACTGTTAGCATCAGCTCTAGCCCTGAAAAGCACTAGTTTGGATTTCAGATCTCCCCACGTGTTTGGTAGCACACTGGCAGGATTGATTTGTAAAGGCTTTTTGTTCTTCTTTATTCTTAATAAAGTCCCTGGTGGCCATAAATGATGGGGTTTCACTTGTTTGGGTTTTGGTTTGAAGAACCTGAGTAGGACAGCTGAGAAGTTACAGAAGCACGGTGTATGACATCTGTGGAACATGCAAGCTGCTAGACAGAGGCCAGGCAGATGCTTTTCTGTCCTAGTGGAAGCAAAAAGGAGGCAGCAATACAGATGTAAGTATCTCGTGTTTCATAGGAGACTTCTGTTCTCATTTGAGAGTAAAACACCAGTCTGCCAGGTTAATTCCTTATTTCATGAGCTTTTGTGGAAGTAAAAAATCAAGTCAGGATAAAGGCAATAAAGGTACAATTAAGGATAGAAGTATCTAAATTCTGTGAAAGACTTACTGAAATTACAACAGTTTCTGTGAAAGATCATGAGCTTTTGTTTTACACTGAGATGGGCCAGGATGGTTTGCAGTCAGTTATGTCATGGCTGTGGGACCAGTGCCCTCCAGCTGAGTGTGATAAAAGCCTGCAAAAGACGACTCTACCTGCTTCTGGAAGGGAGGGGGATCTGAAGAGGTCTACAGACATCAATGCAAGTCTAAAGAACCCAATCTTAGTGACATGGTTTAGTGGTGGCCTTGGCAGTGCTGAGGAACAGTTGGCCTTTATGATCTTTAAAGTCTTTTCCAACCTAGTTGATTCTGTGTTTCTGTTTCAGGTGCCCCCAAGGTTAGGCAGCCGCAGAACTGATCTTGGAGGCTTTGTTTCAGACTTGCTCGCTTCCAGCGGCCCTTAGGCACTGCCATTATGCAGAGCTAGTCCAAGGTCTGTGAGCCAAGCCAGGGCTTGGCTGAAACGTTGCTCTCTTAACTACTGCTGGCAGAAAGCACAAGTATCCTGGCTAGCAATGCTTCTGCTAGTGTGCAGCCTTCTAGTTCATCTCTGCTCAGGGCAAAAGTGTCAGACTTGATTAGAAAAATGAAACGATGCAAGAATCCCCAAATGCAGCTGCTAGAGCTCATAGCACATGTGTGTGACAGCGGCTTTGGTCCAAGAGGAAGAGCAGCTCTGAGCATGCACAAACACAAGCTCATAGAACAGCTGCAGCCCCTCAGGGGGACTGAAAGTGTAATGTAAAATCTTAATGATTTCTTTCTTGGTTTAATTCTGATGTTCTTGACTTTGTGTGAATGTTCTATAAAGCATGCTTCTCGCTTTTGGGGTGGAATCCTCTTGGTCTGTCAGCTGCAGCATCCAGATGTCTCTTCTGTAACTTCTGCTGTTTGTCACTCATCATCTGCTTCAGGAAGAGCACTTTGTAATGTGCTTATGCATTTTTGCCTAGCTGTTCCTTAAAGCCGCAAGGCCTAACGTAACATGCATGACCTTCAGATACAGCGCATGAATAAAAACAGCAGGCGCAGAGACTGTTACCGCCCGAAGGAAACAGGAGAGGTCTCCCTCTGCTTTTTCCTGTGGCTAGCTCTCGTGCTGCTTCAGTGCCACCTACCGACTGTTCTTAGACCCTCCGCTCTTCACAGGAGTCTGTGGTGCTCTGCCGTAGTCCTTCTGAATTTAAGAGAGTATTTCATTTCCTACAGGCGATGTGACAGTAACTTCCAAGTTGCTAACAGCAGCAGCTGTTTGTAACTCTGCTGGAACGATCCCCTTTGGGCTTCTTTGCCATTTACAGAGCAGTTCTATGAAATTATTCTACTATGCTCAGCACACATAAAGCACTGGGAGGAAAAGACAAGTTGGGAATTAGAAACCAGGCTGGCCAGCCTACCAGCAGGAGCTGCTAATTGCTACTCAATGGTTTTGACCTACAACAGCAAGTTTGATCTTGTGCCATTCCAAATTCCCACTCAGTCAGGAGCCGGCCTTGTTTTGTCAGACTCACTTCAGCAGCAGGACTCTGCTTGGCTGGACATGAACATTTTCCACATCATCCTAGGCTGATACCCTTCTTCACCTGAGCATCCCTCCAGGCTACGGGCTGCGTTTGTCACTCGTTTCCTCTTGTGTGTCAATTCTGGCCTTGCAGTGCACTGGTGTGCAAGTTCAGGGATGCAGGAAAAACAAATCCAGAGCAAATCCTGTAGTCTGGGGAGTCACAAATGTTAGGTTTGCCAAGGGGCAAATCCTTTCTGAAAGGTACTAAGCAGGTTCCAAGTCTGATCGCTGCTCTGACTCATTTTCTCTGTAGTCAGTGCAAAAGCTGCCTCAGTTGACTTTGATTCAGAATGTAATGGGGGAATAATGCCTCCCCTGCTTTTTAGTAATGACATTGGTGTGAGTGCAGGAAGACTACAAGTACTTGTTGTATTGCAGTTCCTTGTGTTGGTTGTTCCTTGCACTCCAGTTCTCTGATGCTACTTGATGCTTCTAGGCTGCCTTTACAGGGAAAAATCTTCCTCTTTCTGTGCATGCTAGCTTCTGATGACTAAGGATGCTGACTGATCCAGTAATGTGATTATTGCCATGGGCAGAGAAGAGGGATCGGGTGAAAGCAACGTTTCAGAGGCTGGAAATAGGTATTTTCAGAACACTGTACAATTTTCAGTCTTGCTGGGGTGCTGCTCAGCCAGCATACTGTGAACTCTGCTGTTTTGAACAGAGCTATCAAAGAGGAGTCTTGGGGCTTTCTCTGCATACGTGTACACCTGTGCTACAGAAGCTGCAACAAACTTAAATATTGCCCATTTCTGGTCCTTTTTTTTTTTAGACTCCAAGATGAACTTGGATGATTTCATCAGTATGAATCCCAAAGTGGGATGGGGCTCAGTGTTTCCCCTTCCGGACTTTGTACATCGATTTGGCAGACATACTGACTACAGCTATTCCTTGGAAGGACAGTGAAGTGAACAAAGATCTTCTCCCCGCTTCTGTTCTCAGTGTTTTGCTGCTTTATATTCTATTTATGGTTTACATTTCTGTACATGGGGTACATTTGGGAAGGTAGAATACCCGATCAGAAAGATCATGAATTGAATAAAACCTTTAATTTTGATTATGTAAGAGGGAGCTTTGTTTTTGCTGTCAAATCAAAAGCAGATATCCCACCATAAGCACATTACTTTTCCATCTACAGTGCCCAAACTGAAAAGAGCATTTGAATGCTGTAAGAAAAGCTTCTGGAAAAAGATACGCATGAAATACTGAACAGTGTAGCTCAGCTTGCTACGTGTCACCACGTTTTAGAAGTGAGATGCAGTGTGTTTGCTTTGTGTTATGATTCCTATCACTTACATAACAGACGGTGCATCTCAGTTTAGTCACCAGCTTTATCAATTGGGTCTTATTTAGCAGAAGCCTAAAGGTCAGACCCACAAAGGGAAGACAGATTTAGTAGCATGAGCTCCCAAGCACTGCGTAAAACCAGACAAGTATCTAAGTTTTTGTGCTATACAAGGGGAGAATTAAATGAGCTGCCATTTCAGTTAAACTGTCCCAGTGCTGATGTTTGCTGGAAGATGCAGTTGCTTTTGTTTAACTTGTGTGTCCTCACCTTCCCCCATGTGTTTGCAGTTGGCATTTGTCTGGCCCCATAGTAATCCAGGGAAGCTAAAAAGACAGGAAGAAGGATGAGGGCTTTTTTCTGGGTCTTAGCTCCTTGAACTGGCTTGTCATGAGGTCAGGCAGCTGCTGGTATAAGGCAGTCAGCTGGGACATATGGCTGGGGGGAAGGGAATGAGAAAGCCTCCCCCATATGGGGCAGCTTGCTGCTGAATTTCCTTAGAGGTGATACCAAGCTTACAGTGGAACCCAGGAAAGCCACTGTGTTGATTGGGAGCTTGGAGCAGTCTCCCACATCTTAGAAGAATGCCCTAAAAACATGGGATTACAGAAATAGGCTGCAATGGGGTGTTTAATTATCTGGGTTTGGATCTGTTCTACTTTACCTTACTTGCATGTCACAGAGTTACAGACTGGTAAAATAATTCATGTTCAAATTGGGTCAGACCAGACTGCTCAGGGCTTAATCCAGTCAGGCCTTGGAAACCCACTGGGATTGAGACTACTGACAAACATGATGGACTTTGGTCTTGGTGAGGAAAAGCACAGTAATGGTCATAAGTATTAAGGGATTATTTTAAGTACAGAAAAATATAAAAGCTTCAAAGGTATTTATATATACTACTGTTACACAGGGGTACTGTTATGTATATATTGTGTGACGCTATATCCCATTAGTTCCAGAGAATTTACTCAGCACATTGGCAACAGTGACAGACCATTGAACAACAGTGGGACTGATTTACTTCACCCAGACATCACTTTTTCTGTGTCATAAGGGCTGACTGAATGTAGGGAGTTGACTTTCTGTGGCCAGACCAGCATGGCTGGTTGCTGTGGAGATGGGCTGCTACCACATGGATCCCTTGGGTGCCAGCACGAGCTATGGATAGGCACCACTCATCCACAGAGAGAGAGAGTTGCTCTGTAGTTTCTGTCTCTGTGAACCGACTTTACCAGAAGAGATTGAGGTGATGGGGCTTGGCGTTCTGATAGACTGGTGATTGGAGCTCTCCAAAGAGGGGGCTGCTCTGGATTTAACCAGATACACCTCTGAAAGGTCTGTTTATTGTGTTTAGTTGAAACAGCAGCATTTTCTGCTTGACACTGGTGTGGCAGCCATGCCACACCAGTGGTGGTACTATTGTTGTGTGATGTCAAGATTGACTGTGAATGTGCACAGCAGCAGCAGTTTGCTTGCTGAGCTCTGTATAGGTGACAACCCAGCACTCACAGGTTAGACAGTAGCAGAACTGGGAGTTTTAAGATCCACACTTCGGAAGAACAGGTTATGCTAAGCGCTTTTTATGCTTCAAGTAAGTGACTGAATCTCACATACACAGTGTTCCTCTGCATTGATCCACAGACCTTTTAAGCTGTTGCAGAGCATGAGGTTCTCATCTCTCCCTACTTGAGTATGCCATTTGATCTGAATATTGAGCTGCCAACCTCAGCTGGTTTCTAGTGCCTGAAATCCATTACAGGCTCCCTTCACTGAGGCTCAGAGACAAGAATTTGCCTGGTTTAATCTAGTTTCAGGATTGAGGCTGTTAAGGAGAACAGAACCATTATTCAGAACATACAAGTTAAAAAACCGCCACTAATTCTGTCTAATCGTGCTGAACAGATGCTTAATTTTGCATGTAGCAAGCTGGGTGTCATGAGAGCTTTTCTAGAATTAATCATCTTTTTGTAGTTCTTGCAGAAAGTTGTCATTCCCCAGGGATAGGCAGAAGTCAGAGCATGATTTCATTCAGTGCTGAGCTGGTAGATGCTGTGGTGCTGTCTCTGCAGCCCTTCTGGCCTGGTGGTGTTTCATCACCATTTCAGAAGCTGTGCTATCAGAAAGACAGAATTCAGGAGTGTACCAAGTGTTCATTTACGGCCCAAACTGGAGGCAAAGCTGCTTGCTCCACTACAGCTAGCAGAGGCCAACCTGTTTTCTAAAGCTCATTGGCCCCAGTGTCCCATCAGAGAGACTTAATGAATTCCCTCCTCTCTTTGCTCCTTTCTCTCTCCAATTAACCCTTGTTCTGACTGGTTTGGGGCACTTGCTGTGTTTAACCTTGCTTCTGTACCTCAGACCAATGTGTGAGGGACCCCACTGGCACAGTTTACTCACTGAGCCCCACAAGTTACAGACAGAACAGCAGAGTTCGTTGGGAGCTGCTTTGCCAAGTGCCTGCAGAAGCAGCACGTCAGAAGTACAAGCAAAGAACAGCTGCTGTAAAGCTGATGGTGATGAGGCACCTTCACTGCCACTATTACCACTGATTATCAGCTCTAAGATGATAGATGTATTTAAACACCTGAGTCAAGTGACTTTATACCACAGGTGTGCATAGGCATGGGGTATACCATACAGTAGAGCATAACTTGGTGGTCCTCAGGTGCAGCTCCAAGCTGGCCAGCACATCCACCCAGCCAAAATGGTGCTCTAGGGAGAACCTACTGCAGGGTGCTGGGCTACTGCTGCTGTGAGATACGAAGTAATATGGAAGCTTTGGCATTACTGCTGGGATGCACTGGCACAGCAGGATCAACACGTGCTCACCTGTACTCAATGCTGTTGATAGACTGCGAGACTTTAAATCTCCCTGTGTCCAGATGATGTCCCACTCTGTCCAGCACAAAGATGATCTGCTTATTCGCTTCACTACAATGGTTTCTTAGTGCAGCTTAGTTTTCCATTGCCTTTCAGCCTTCGTTACCTTGTCCTTTCTATCATGAAATCTTTCTGTTGTCTGGTTATTACAGTATTTTTTGTCTTGAAAGCCCCTAATTGGTGGCTTTTTAGACTAGGTCACCCTTGAGTCAGGCACTGAACAAAGGCAGGAGAAACCCACTTGCCCTCAGGTCAGTTACTCATTCCCATGATCTTACAGCATCTGTATTCTGTTTGTCGCTGGAAATTCTCCATCACTTTCACTTCTAGACATCATAGGGCAAGTCCCTGATAGCCTTATAATGGGGGAACAGCCTATCTCAGAATCATAGAATAGGATTGGAAAGGACCTCAAGATCATCCAGTTCCAACTCCCCTGCCATGGGCAGGGACGTCTCACACTAAACCATGCCACCCAAGGCTCTGTCCAACCTGGCCTTGAACCCTACCAGGGATGGGGCATTCACAACTTCCCTGGGCAACCCATTCCAGTGCCTCATCACCGGCACAGTAAAGAATTTCTTCCTCATATCCAATCTAAACTTTCCCTGTTTAAGTTTGAACCCGTTACCCCTTGTCCTAT
>JANRGW010026248.1:0-10920 GCA_024733675.1 Psilopsiagon aymara | reverse complement strand
AATTTTCCTCAGCAGTTCCTTATCCATCCAAGGGGGTCTCCTGGCCCTCCTGCTGCACTTCCTTCTAGTAGGGATGTATCGCTCCTGAGCATGCAGCAGGTGTTCCTTGAAAATCAACCAAGAGTCTCTTGCCCCCCTGCCCTCCTGGGCATTCTTCTTCCAGTTCCTAAACTTCTTGCACTGCCTTTTCCCTTTTTAATTAATTTAATCTCTTTTTCCTTTAGATTTGTGCAGTGGCAGCATCACAGAAGGGTCTCTGTTCTAAATAGGGCACTTGATCCTTCATGTGATACCATAACAGTGTTTATCAGCACAACAGATCCCCACAGAAGTGTGATGTGAAGAGAGCTGGACTGGATTTTAGATATACAAAGTGTAGTGCTCTTCTGTATCTAGTTTAAGATTGAAGCAACTATGTACTTCAGTGGAGTTGTAGCTGACTGTATTGATTGTAAATGATTTTGGAAACAGAGCCTAGCAACACGCATAGCTGAAGCAATCATCTGGACTAAGGAGGACTTAAGAATTTAAATTGTAGCAAATGTAGTTTTCATTAAATACATCTATATGTTCTGATTAAGACATAAACTGTTCAGCCAGACCAAAATGGTCATGTTTATGGCACTGTCGTACATGTGCCCAGGGGCTGTGAAGAATATAGAAAGACCTTTCTGTTCCAAAGAAATATTTAGTTGTTATTTAAAAGCCACACTGCCTGCTTCAGCATACTCCATTTGACCTGTTGTCTAGAGCAAAAGATTGATGGCAAACCATATGCAGATAGCAATATTTTCTAGTGGAGGAGATACAGGAGCTTGACTGGGAAAGAAATCTTAGAGACACAAAGTTCTTAAAGATTTGAGTTTTTTAATCCCAGATGATTTTTAACTCCTTCCTCTCAAGTTTTTTTTAATGCCATTATTAGTATAATCCAGAAATATCCTATGTTGTAGGGGAAATGGAAAAAGTGGCAGGAAAAAAGTAAAGAGCAAGCACAGAAACAAAACCAAGAGGGTGAATGATTCCTTGGCAGGTACATGGGAATCTCACCTACGTGGCCCACTGCTCTGGAAAATAGGAAAAATCAAGCCTGTAAATGTCTCCTGAATTAAATTCTCTCTAATGAGAGACCCATGTCAGAGGCTGTCTGGTCAGTGCCTGAAACACAGATTTATTCAAAAGTACTAGGCATGTATGAGATTATTATTGCTGCAAAACCATAAAGTATGGGCTGTTTTCTATTTTTACATACTATGCAGTTTCTGCTTTTAGCAGTGATTCACTGGCCCAGATTTCGGACTAAATACCAGTTAGAAGAAACAAGAATAATCCTAGTCAAGTGAAAGGAGTTACATTAAGCCCACAATAAAAGAAAGTTTAACACCTATTTGGTTTACATACAAGTGATCACAAATTTACAGCTCTTTCTTTCTTCCTTTCTCTCCCTTTCTCCTCTCTTTCCTTCTTCACACCTCTTACCACTGAGCTGCTCGCTCAGATGTCTAGAAAACTGAAGAAGATGATAAACTGGAAGAACGGTTGTCAGTAGAAAATTAGACGGTGCAATCAAATGAAGCATATGGACAAGAAGTGACTGAAACCATGCTACAAACTTAGAGAGAAAATGTGAGAAGGTAACTAAACCTAGCCTCACCTTCTTTTCACAGTAGTACTCAAGAAGAAGCACGTCTTTCTAATTTCAATGTTCTGTTTCTTTTTAAAACCAGATTTACTGTGAGTTGAGCTTGTATAGGCTGCAATTGCAAGTGTATTATTTGTACCATGAGCAGACATACAGAACGTAGAAGGTCGGGGTTTTGGCATTGCTGAGTGTCTTCACCCAAAACAAAATCAACCTTAACTCTCATAGACAGCACAAAGCAACTAACAGTAAGAAAGAGGGTTGTTTGGAATAATTCTAATCTAGTTTATGCATGTTATTAGCTGTTCTAATAGTCTAAACTTGCATTTGAGGATGCAATAGTGTCACATACACAATAGCACCAGTGAATGGATTTTTTTTTAAATAAATATTATATAAGTGGAGTCACAATGTTTTTCTTGAAGTGCCTGAGTGATTTATCTCAACAGATTTCTGTATTATGGTATTTCTTAACCAAAAGGCTTTGAAAGGAAGCAGTTTAATGCAAACTCTCAATATGCCACATTTTGGCAGTGATTGCTTAATGCAGCAGTGCACTAATGAATTGCTCCACTGCATTCTCTGATCATGAATATGAATTGGAGTACTATAAACTGAACTCAATGTACTGATAAGTGACTGCATCTGATTGTGCCAGCAGCCAGATGATTGTCTCATTAATGAGCTGAACTATTAAAAGATGGAAGAATAGGAAGCCAAACCTGCTTTGCATTGCCTGAGCCTTTTTGCTTACATCATTCCAGGCCTACCAGAAACCTCTGGAAACTTGTGAAATAAAATACACACAAAAAAATGTTTCACAAATGCACATAAGACAGATAAGAGCTTCAAGGCTCAAATTCTGTTTCTGATTACATGGATATGACTCCTTTGTGTTTGGAGCTTCTGTTCTAATATGGGGTAATAAAGAGTTTTAAAATTAAGGAATTATACATATCCTCTGCTTCTCAGTCTTTGCTATTCTGAGTACAGGAGCCCATAGGAGCCAGCTCCTCATCTTTCTAACAAGCTCAACTATGCTGAACATCTAAATTCATCAAACAGAGGACCACAGATTGACAAAAAGCATGTCGCAAACACATCCTTTGGAATAACAGTAACCTGTTAGAAATACTTTTTATTTTGATGCTTTCAGAGTCTTATCCAAGGTTAAGTATTGGCATGTCAAACTCCATTACTGTTTACCAGCATTACCATTTTGTTTTGCAGTTTACATATGGTCACATCTTAGCTGGAGACTACTTTAGTACAAGGTCCACAGGGAGGCACCTAGATCAGTTGCAGAGCCTATAATGGTTCAAGACCTCTGATCGTATAGTAATATGAAATGATGAAATGTGGCTTCTTAAAAATAAAATAGAAAGAAAAAAGAAAACCAAAAAGAAAAAAAAAAAAAGGAAAGCCATTTCTTGAAAGCTTAGCATCATATTTGGACTGGAAAAGAGTAGCGTAAATCTGCGGTCAACATTACTATAGCAATTCTGCCTCTAGAGGGCATTACAAGCTAAATGTTTTCTCTGACAAGGGAGGAGAACATCCTGGATCAGCCCAGAAGGCAGTTCTTAAAATTACCCAAATTAAGAGATTTTCTGAGTTTGCAACGTCAGCTATGTAGGACTCAAATAAAACTATTGGGCAGCAACACTGAAAGATCCTCAATCCACTGAAACAGATTTGGTGTGAAAAGGCATTACCAGACACTTCTAATATCCCTGAAACTCCTTATGATGTGAGATAATGTGAGCAACTTTTAGCACATTGCTGTTTCATTTTAATGACTGCCTGCATCCTCTTCTGAGTGCTGTTATCCCCAGTGGTGGTAAAACCAGAAGATCATTGGTCATCAGCACAGAGTCTTTGAATCCTTAGCACCTGGCATGTAGGCGAGTTTCTCTGATTTAGAAATAAATTACATTATTATCTGACTCAACATCTATGATCTATTCAAATTGCTAAGATATCTATGGACATAAAATATTACATTCCAGGCTTTTTATATGTTAGACAAATGTAGACATACGTATCAGAGATACTCTGTTAGTGAGCTGGTACGACACGTTCTTCCCTCTAAGTGCTGCTTCCTAAAGGTATTTGGCAAGCCTCTTTAGCCATGCAGTTTGAAAGAGTCCAACAGCATATCTTTTTCCCTTGTATACGTGGATTGAATCAGTCCAAAACACAAAAAATATTTGTGTTTCTGTGCCTAAAAAGCAAGGATCAGGCATGTCTCGCTGCATGCTGAGGCCATATTTCGTTACGGCAGAAACCAGCAACCAGGTTGCTTGGGTGTAATTTGGCTATATAAGTTTTACTATTCACATTTGTTCAACTGAGTGGGGCAATCACAGCCATTGCACTTCTTTGTCCTAAGGCTGATACACAGCTTCTTATGTTTGTCCATTTCTCTGGCATCACAGTGATTCCCTTGGATTTTTAGATACTTTGTGAGTAGTCTGCTGAATGGCACAGCCAACTGCATTTCTAAGAAGCCACAGATCTTGCTGACTCATCAGTATCCATGAGTCCATTCCACATTTTCAGTGTTCCTTTTCCAGTGCCTCTATCTCCATCCTATGTGTTAAGGCTCTGCAGCATGAGAATAGATTATAACATCCTCAATAAAACAGAAAAATCTTCAATGAACTAAGCACCATTCAGTAGTAGAATGTTGTAAACCAACAGTTTTATTAACAAGGAAACCCTACAGTAAATGGAATATTAAAAATATATTACTCAAACGTACTACAAAAGTAATTTTACAATTCAAATTGATATGGTAAACTATATCCATTAGAAAGAAAAACATGATTAAAATCACACAATCACTTAGCGTTTATACTGATAGACTGGTAACATAATGACATGATCAAAAATCTTACTGCCTTGTTTACTATATTATTGCAGTGAATAAAAACATCAAAATCTAAGCTTTAACTGGCTTTAGATAAGAACTGTAAGTTTGCTATAGGCAAACATTTTGCTTTAAACAAGAGCACAAACCAAAACACTCCTTGCCAGACAGACATGTTCACTTGGTTGATGAAGAGAGCTATGCAATGGAACTGGTGATACATCCCTGGGCCATAGAAATCAGGTCCACCTCAACGGCTACAATTTATCTTTGCTCTCTTTTCATATATACTGCAGAGCTACTAGCACTCACTTCTGAACTATTTCTGATTCGTTCATTATGTCCAATTCCTCTACATTGTAAAAACCTACTTGTGCCACCTGCACTATATTATCCATTCTGAGCTCTTGTAATCAAAGGAGTCCGACATGCCTAAGGTACTCAAATACTAGATTCTTAAATTATTACTAGCTGTTCCTCTTAATACTGAAAGTTTTCTCTATCAATCAATCAGACTCATCCATACATAGAAAAATTGAAAAGCATGTTCTCTTTCAGGTGTTTGCAAAGGTTCCTGGACTCTGCAGCACCTGCATGGGATTTGAAAACTAAAAAAGAAGTCAAGATCCATCTAAACTTTCAGAGATTGATATGCTTTTATATTTAAAAATATTTACATGCTAAGCCTGCTAACTCTCTGCATGTGTTTATATGCACTTTAAGAGAGTAATGAAAACAGTAAGTCTCTACATAATGGAGGAATTGATAAAGGCCCTACTAGAATAATTCTCAAATGGTTTGTATGAATGTCCTGAATAAGTGCTGAATGTACTTAATGAGAAATTAAACATTTCTGGGATTACAGTGTGGCCACATAAAAGAGTTTGGATGTGATATGCCAACGAATGGTATAAATTCTGTGTGTATTTAAGTAAAGTATTGGATTCCCTAAGAAATACAGTTTTCAAAATAACCCCAAACCTGGCAGGTACTGGGTGCTACTCTATTCATTTTGGGGGTGTTATTTGTCTAATGAAATGATCAGACCTGCTTTAGTATAAGATTTCTGCAAGTAGCTATCTATCTGCTTAGAAACAGGAAAGTTTTATTGCTTAAGAGGCAGACAAGTGTGTATGTATCAAAGAATTAGAATCAGAAGTGTTGGTTTTAACATCTATCTGTGCTCCAGACCCTTAGCTACAAGCACCACTGTCAGCGCAGTACAGGCTGCATGGTTGGCTTTGTTTTGTCCTGGGGTCAGAGATACTGAAAAGAAGAAAGAGAAAGAAAGATTAATCTGATAAAGGCATTGTTGATTCTAATCGGACTGATGGGAAACTATGGTATGAACTTAAAGAGGCAACATAGGGTGAATTACTGTGATGAACTACCTTAAAGCTGAAGCAATCAAATAGATAGCTCTCACATATAAAAATTACTGTGGCATCTTTATTCATCAACAGTTTTGCACGAGTTTCTCATGTTCAATCCCTTCCAGGAACAACTAAAGCACTCTGATGCACTTGATCAGATTAAATCTTATCGGGGAGATGCAGCCACTGAAGTGCCTGTTTCTCAATTCCCAGAGTTAATGTCTCATTGCCATGTGGAAGAATAAACTTTTCAAAGCTTGAAAATGAAAAACTCCAGTAAGTAACAACAGTAAGTCCAGGTGCCTGCACTAGTAACCTACTGTAAAGGAACTGAAAACTTCTACTCTGGTATCTGACAGCAGTAAAACTTTTTCACATCGGCTGATAGCTGAAAACCTGCAGAAGTGAAATTTGTGACTCCTAGTTCAGAAAGTATTCATAGAAATAGACTTCTCATGGAGGTTTTCTGCACATCTGTAGGGGGACAAAAGAATCACATAAAAAAAAGCAGTACTAAAAAGTAACAGATAAAAGGACATATTTAATACAAATATAGCTAAATAATATGAAAATCAATCATGGAATACTAATGAATTCAGCACAGAACTCCTGTAAAAATTTACTCACATGACTTTAACAATTAGGCTATGACTTGCTCTTAGGAAATGCTGAAGTCTTTCCATGGTGCTTGAATTATTTGAGTCTTTTGAAGTTAATGGGTTCAGAAGATACCCAGTGTTTTGCAGAACTAGATACTAGGGAACACAGTGAACAAATGTCAGTTTGTGCGATCAAATGTGTTCTTCTTTGCTGAGCACCCGTGATTATGTACCCACATAACAGGGAAATAGGATTACAACCCTTTACAGAAAGAGAACTTTATGGGACATTCAATCAACATACTGCTATGCATTTGCTGAAATACATTTATTGATCACTCATTAGTGTCATATTGTGCAGTTCACAGGACAATTACACTATCTGCCCAGTACTGGAGTAAGTTTTTCCATACTTTTCAAAGAGAACAACTGATGGAAACACTCTTCGAAAGTCCTACAGAAACAAGAGAAACAAAAAAAAGTGTTAGGTTTGGCTTTCATTGTTATATCTTATTTTTATTTTTTTTAATGTATTTTAAAGCTCTAAATATTGTCTTTCAGTAACATTTCACTGCATGAGATATAATGCAAAGTATGAAAAATAACATATATGAAACATATATTTTGACATTATATGTACATTACTTTGAAGAAGAGCACAAGAACTGATTCATTTAATTGCAAGCAAACACATATTTCAAACTCTAGTTATAGACAATGCAAAAATTTCCTGCTTTAAAAACTAGGACAGCAGCAGGACAAGGGGCAATGGGCTTAAACTTAAATGGGAAGTTCAGCTTGGATATAAGGAGGAAGCTCTTTATGATGAGGGTGCTGGGGCACTGGAACAGGCTGTCCAAAGAAGTGGTGAATGCTCCATCCCTGGCAGTGCTCAAGGCCAGGTTGGACAGAGCATTGGGCAACATGATCTAGTGCGAGCTGTCCCTGCCCATGGCAGGGGGATGGAACTGGATGATCTTAAGGTCCTTTCCAACTCAAGCCATTGTATGATTCCATTGTATACAAAATTGTATTCTCCTCCCTGGCAAGCAAGTAGGTTAAGGAAAACAAGATTATCTTTGAAATATTTTATCGTTTCAACCTTGGTTCACATTAAAACATGGGTATTAAAACAGCTGCATGAGGAATGGAAAAAAATGAGTACATATTAAGTAAGTATTCATGGCAACAAATTGATTGGGTGCTCTGGTAGAAAGCAGGGGGTTTTATCCTGGAAAAGTTCTTGGTTATTACATTCAAGTTTTTGAAATGAAAATGCTTACAAATCCGAATTGAATACGAGAAATCAAAGTGAACCTGTAGCTTTAGAGTACAATGTAAATACTGTCAACAAAAAAAGGAAGGAAAAGTAAGTGAAGTATTCTAAACAGCGTTTTGATTTAGCTACTTTCTAATAAAAGTTCTTGGTAAATGATTAGCAAGTCCATGGTGCTTAAGATCAAGGTCTGAAAGCATTCTTTATAAAATTATTTTCTTTGACCTTGAAATACAGGGAATAGATCAGCAATACGAAATCTTTGTTTTGCATTAAAATTGGTTTCCCTTTCTACAAGTAAAATGCTACAGATGAATTATTAGCTTTACAGGATCTGATGGTTCATTTTGAAGGAAGAACTTGGTCTGGACACTTTCTACTGTTTTCTATTGCCAAGTAGTTTGCCAAAACCAGATTTGGCAGTGAAACTGCATGGCAAAGGAATGTCTTCATAAAATGTCTGAGGTCATGAGTGAACAAAAGCTAGTATTTTTACCTTTTCAACCCACTTTACAATTTCAAAGGTTTGGTTGACTCTTAAAAACAGAATGAAAACCTTTTTCTGTTTTCTCTCTGAAAAATGACATGAAGCAGAATTATCATTCCCTGGATAATTTAGATTTAGCTACTTCGCAGCCTGACTCTCCATAAACAGACAAAGCAACTAGGACACGCAAACACCAGCATGGCCCACCTGAGTTTGGTCTTCACTGTGTATTGCCAAACTGAGATCACACCATTTCTTACATCTCAAACTTAAATTTATTTAGTGTGTTTCCTCCAACATTCTGGCACAAGGTGGACATAAATAATCAGAATTAAATACCCTGTGTGGTGTGAAAGTGAGTACTGTGCCCTTTTTAACTGTTCACATGATATATTTTTAATGTTTCTGTCTTGTACCACCCATTTTCTCACCCACCAGAAACATCTTATTTGCATGTTTTCATATTATACTTTAGCACAGGATTTCAATTTTCATTGTGTGTTTAGCATCACAAGCACCTTCTTACTGCAGGAAAAGTTGACCATATAATTATAATAATAAATACTATTATAGCTCCAGCATAACTGCAAATAATTTCCTTCTAAAGTGAAGCTAGTTATCTTTAAATCAGTAAATTAAACAGGCTAATATTATTCTTAAGAGGGGGGAAAAAACCCCAACCCTAGTTTCTGAAAAAGCAAACAGATAATATAGCTGTAACTTAGGATTAATTCAGAGCAGAATACAGTATCTTTTCTTTTGAAAACAGGAAGTAAATCTTTCATATACATGCAAGAGATTAGGTACAAATAAATAAATCAGTGAACTTGGGGTAAGAAGGGAAAACCAGTGAAAGGTTTTCATGGTTTACACCCCCCACATCAGGATAGAATTGGGAATGGTAAGTCTGAGCATTGAAGAAGTCTTCATTTGCTGGAGCAGACGGCTTTCGCTATTAGGATGCCTGGCCAAACAAAAACAATCAGCTGCCAAAATTAGCTCCTTGGGACGATTTAGAAGCCTTTGAAGTGAGCAGTTTTTTGAGCTGGAACTAAGCCCAGGTCCAGCTTCAAACTCAAATCAAAATGACAAAGAGGAAATTTTCTGTGCCACACGCCCCCTCAGTGTAAGATTGCTTTGGGTTGGCAGCTGCACTGTTTATCTTGTTATTTAAAGCTATTTCACTAGAAACTCACAACAGAGCATTTAAACAACTGGCTCCGATTATGATGACAGCAGTTATGTTTGACCACATTCAAGAAACATCACACAGGCTGATGGATAAATAAAAGTCTTGCTGGCTTTACAGTTAGACTAATTAAGGGGGTTTAGAATGTATGTTAGATAAATGTTGTACAGTATGCAAGTAAAATACAAATATCTTTCTAGGAAAAGAACCCCAGCCATTTCTGTGTTTGAAGATACAGATTTTAATCAGGTTTCAAGAGTGTGAGAAAGTCAGGCCTGAAAATACCACTTGGCCTTGCAAGATTTACCACAATGTATCATTGCAGCAGCATAAAGGGAAAGGAATTGGAAGCCAAGTTCTCATGTCTATCTAATTTGTTGGTGAAATGTAGGTTCAAATCGTGCAGTGAAGCATCGCAATCCTGGTTGATTCTGGTAGACTGCCAAGCTCATTTGAGTTTAAGCTGATTACTACATAGCTTAGAAGTTGTGAAGTTATGTAGATAACACTTCTGAAGCTGCAAGAACAAAAATGGTGAGTGGATTGAAGAAAGCCTTATTCAAAATTACTTTAGCATTAGTCCCTCATTGTTGGTAGATGGAATGAATTAGCTTACAACTATGAACTCTTACATCTTGGTGAGTCTGACCCTACAGTTTTGCAGTCTCAGGATCAGAAGAGCATAGAGTTCAACTTTATGGAATTTTTCCATTCTTAAAGCATGCCATATCATGCTTAGCATCAGAGACTTGTAATTCTCAGGATCAAGACCTATTTTTAAATTCCTAACTAAAGGTAATAGAACACTTCCTTTTAAACTTGTCCGGCTTTAACTCCTTTCACTCTAGTGAATTGTAAGTGACTGAAGTTCAACAGACAGAGCTTAAGAAAACCCTTTCAATATATTTGACTACTTGACTGTCATATCTGCTCATCAGTTCTAAACAATGGAGTCAAAAAAGGTGACATAAAGCCATCAAAGATTTGTCTCTATCAGCATATTCTGATGTCATAGATTAGACTTGCCAAATGCTCACATCTTTGGAATGTTATTATGAAAGCAAAATCAAAAGAGATTTTACATACATAAATACAGACCATGTGCAAATAACATTGGGAAACCAAAGACACCCTTTAGACCTACATATCAGCTTGAAGGCCTTTGAAAATGTGTTCCCTCATATTCTAGTGTTAAATTTGCACCAAAAGTGTTTGTTTCCAAATGATTTTGAAAGTATCATACAATTTCCTGTAATACGAAAAAGTATTTTGGAATAAGAAAGGAATAACAATTGAATTATCTTACTGGAAATATAATTAAATAGAAAGTCGTCCGCTTTGGACCAAAGCAAGAAAAGGCAAACAGCAGTAACACATCTACTCAGAGATTTTAAGGCTAGAAAGTAGGCAGATGCAGGGACAGTGAGAATGAAGACCTTGGGCCCACTGTAGGAGAGGATCTGGTTCGAGACCATCTTAAGA
>JANRGW010026244.1:10008-25284 GCA_024733675.1 Psilopsiagon aymara | reverse complement strand
TGCTATGAGGTCTCCATGCAGCCTTCTCTTCTCCAGGCAGAACAGCCCCAACTTTCTCATCCTATCTTCATACAGGACGTGCTCCAGTCCCCTGATCACCCTCATGGCCCTCCTCTGGACTTGTTACAACAGTTGCATGTCCTTTATGTGTTGAGGACATCATAACTGCACACAATACTCCAAGTGAGGTCTCACGAGAGCAGAGTGGAGGGTCAGGATCACCTCCCTCGACCTGCTTGATATATCACCTCCTTGATACATCAGATGATGCTGAATTTTATTTATACTACTCTATTTCTGCAGATCCAACTCAGATGCATGTCCCTTTTTGTGTAGTACAAACAGGTATATAATAAAACATCAGCTCTGTTTCAGAAAACAAAGAACTGGAAAGCTAAACAGCTAAGACAAGAAAATTGGCAGGGAAACAGAAGACTCAGAACACCCATTTCACACTGTGTGATTGAGGCACAAGATTGTGATCTTACATTGGTAAATGGCAGCAATGTTTTGCCACAAAGATACACAGGGATAGGGTTGCATTTTACATAGCGTACACAGAAGGACACGGGACATCCATGGCAGAAGGGAAGGTTGAGCTGCATGCCATTCAGAGATGTTATTTTTAATTCGACGGTTTACCAGCACAAAATACTTCTGTATAGCATAAACACACACATTGTATGTATATTCTATACACAGTATAAAATATAACATACTGTTCATATCATGGCGTCTATACTGTTTAAACAGTACAACATACATTATACTTCTCTCAAAAAATGCCCAACAACCTCAGAGCAGTGATTTTGATGCCTGCTTGGTATTTATTAGAAAACCAGTATGTGCCTCTGCTTCATAATTTGTAAGGGCCAATACTTGCTGGTAGACTTTTGAGAAAGAGATAATTTGCTGTTGCTGATCGGTGACAGATGCTGGTAGGTTAGTGGGTGGGCAGCCACCCCTCCAGATCTTTGATCTCACCTTTTAAGGGTGCACTACAGGAAGTGTGTGCACTGAAAGAGGCTGTGGCCTAAACTGATCTGACTCTATTCTCAAATCTGGTACTTAAAGAAACAGCCTCAGAGACAAAGCAGGTCCTGCTTTACTAGTAGCCATTGCAATGCTGGGCAGACCCTTGCACAATTTTCCCCATTTGGTAGCTACCTGAGAAAGACAGCAACCGCAAGTATATAATGCAGGCTAGACGTGGGTGGAAAACAGAACTTTGTCTAACAAAAGGTGGTGATATTTCAAGTTGTGAATAAGCCCTTCAATATTTTCCAAATTCTGTACAAAACCAATTTTTTTAAAAAGGGAATATAAATCAAATATTCATTTCTGCTCCATCAGAATCCTTTGATTCAATTTTAAGGTTGTTTGTTTGATTGTTTTAATAAAAGCTTAGAAAGAAATTGAAATAGATACATCTTTCCAAACAGCAACAAAAGTCATTATTTTAAATATGCCAAATCCTTTTTTGCTTGCTTGCTTCTTTCTTTCTTCCAAAATTAACAGGGAAAAAAGGAACTTTCAGAGCCCTTCAAAGTCAGATTCATCCCTGTTATCTTCCCAATCAGCTGTAATAAAACTACTGTCACATAAGTCTTTGAGAACCACAAATAGAAGGAGATATATAAACACGGTAAATAATCATAATTACTATTGCAGATAATGGTTTTATACTTTTTTGAGCTAGGCTATACATTCATAGCTGTATGTTCATATCCATAAAACAAGAACTCCAGAAAAAAAATAGGCTGACCTCTCTTGTGTGACATGATTGACAGAATGAGCTGGTTACGTTAAACACTACAGAAGACCTGCTAGTCTGAAACAACATCTTTCATGACATGCTGTTTTGAGTTTTCTGTGTGATTGCTACTGAATATTTCTACTGAAAACATTCATTTGTTGTTAGGTTCAATGTATATATTGCAGCAATAATTTTAAGGGGTATATACTGCAGCTTCAAATAGTATTTTGGAATAATTCATGGAGGATTACATTCCTAGAAATCCCAGATCAAAAGTGCATAGAAGTGTTTGTAAAATGTATGCTAATTATCAAAGGGAAATCTGGTAGTCAATGCAGAAATTATTTAAAGAGGATCATTACTTATAGCATGCAGAAATTCAGTCTTGATTATCATACTATCTGTCCATTAATAGTCTTTTACTCACCTACTGTGATGGAAGCTGTGCTGAAAATGAAAAGAGCTGCTTTCTTATTGCAGCTCTTGTGCTATTAGGCTTGGTCTCAACTTAGTTTTGTTGCAACATGCATAATTCTGCTGAGGGCAAACAAATGATGCCACTTAGTAATTCTTTCCTGCTAACTTTATCAACTAGCTTTGGCAGCTTTGGCAGCTTCTCTGTATTATTTAAGGCTGCTGGGCATGCAGCTGTTTGCTTGTTGTATGTCTGCAGAAAAGGGCTGTGCCTGATTTCCCTATGTGCTCAAGCTCTACGGCATATAGCACTTCATGATTCACAGTTATTGTCTCCTGCAGCAGCTGTAGATCTGTAGCTACAGATATATGCTAACCTTCCAGCAGGAAGAAAGGCAATACTTTAACAGCTGATAAAGTACGAATGTCTGCATCTTCATGACCAATTTCCAATGCAGTATTCAAGGCCAGGTTGGACAGAGCCTTGGGTGACATGGTTTAGTGTGTGGTGTCCCTGCCCACGGCAGGAGGGTTGGAACTAGATGATCTGAAGGTCCTTTTCAATCCTAACTATTCTATGATTGATACTATGATTCTACCTGACCACAAAAACATTCAGCTTGAATGTCATAGCTCTATCAAAGCAAAGTACAGAGCACTGAACTGGAATTTAGAAAACTTGAGCTTTGTTAATGAGTCCAGTGAATAAACTAAACTTCCCTGCATTTAGAACCATCATTCATAAAACAGGAAAAAGATGATCTACCAATGTGCACTGGGTTTGTGTGTCAAGGTTTTGGAAGCAGACAGGCTACAGGGGTGGCTCCTCTGAGAAGCTGCTAGAAGCTTCCCCCATATCTGATTGAGCTTATGCCAGATGGATTCAAGAGGGATTCACCGCTGGACAAGGCTGAGCCCATCAGCCACAATGATAGCGCCTCTGGGATAAAGGATAAAAGGGAAAAATGTTGCTGCACAGGAGCAATTGAAGCTGGAGAGGGGCATAAGAATGCATGAGAGCACCAGCTCTGCAGTCACCAGGGTCAGCGAAGAAGGAGGGGGAGGAGGTGCTCTAGGCACTGAAACAGAGGTTCCCCTACAGCCTGTGGTGCAGATCACGGCGAGGTAGGCTGTGCTCCTGCAGCTCATGTTGGCTCATGGTGGAGCAGATATCCATTTGCAGCCCCTGGAGGACCCTATGCCAGAGCAGGTGGACGTGCCTGAAGGAAGCTGTGACTCCATGGGAAGCCCACACTGGAGCAGGCTCCTGATAGGACGTGTAACAGCATGGGGGACCCACTGGAGCAGTTAATGAAGAACTGCACTCCATGAGAAGGACCCACGCTGGAGAAGTTCATGTAGAACTGTCTCCCATGTGAGGACCTCACGCGAGAGCAGGGAAGAGTGTGGGAGGAAGGAGTAGAAGAGACAACATGGGATGAACTGACCACAACCTCCATTCCCTGTTCCCCTGTGCTGCTGGGGGGGAGGAGGTAGAGAATTCAGCAGTAAAGTTAAGCTCAGGAAGAAGGGAGAAGTGGGGGGAAGGTGTTTTAAGATTTGTGTTTATGCCTCATATTCCTACTTTGATTTGATTGGAAATAAATTAACTTAATTTTCTCCAAATTGAGTCTGCCTGTGCTGGCAACTGGTGAATTCTTCTTGTCGCTACCTCTACCCATGAGCCTTTTGTTATATTTTCTCCCTCCTGTCCAGTTGAGGAGGGGAGTGATAGAGCAGCTGCGGTGGGCACGTGCGTGGTGTCTACCCAGGATCAATTTACCAGACAATGAAAAGTGTCGTGAAAGAAGTAGATATAGTATTGTTATCATAGCTACTATTGACATGATTTTTCAGTTCTATCACTACTGGAGTTGGGTCCAAGCAACAAAATTTGGATCCTAATGCTCACTTTGCAGGTTAAATTTTTCCTGCCTAATCACAGAATCATAGAATTACTTAGGTTAGAAAAGACCTTCAAGATCATCAAGTCCAACAGTAACCCTAACATAAGGTGTTAAAACAGTAACAACCCCTTATACAGGAACTGTACCACAGGCATCTTGCCTTTCACAACCATGTAGGTATGCATACATAATAGAGCCTGGGAGGTGCCCATAGTTGACTTGCCCTTCCTTTTTTTACAGTTTACAGTTCCTTCACTGCTGGAACCTGACAAAACTCCACTAATGTTACATCTTTTTCTTTCAAGTCTGGTAACATTTTCTTTTAGTATTACAACTTTACCAATTGTTTCAGCATGTTTGTTGGATTTGATTTGCAGAAATCACCCATGAGTCCAGAACAGGAGTAGGGAGCTCCACCCCAGAGGAAGCTTCAGAGAAATTATGAGTTCCTAAAATTGAAGCACAAAAAGACAGGACTGTTTTTTTCCCTTTGCTAGTCAAATAACCATAGCAAGGTACATCACTCTGTGACCTGAGACTCATTACCTTTATCTACTACATTTTCCCCTGTAGCTGAGGCACATAGTATGCAAGGAAAACCAGGGGTCACCTTGTCATAGAGAAAGCACTTCAGATATTAATACATGTTCTGCCTGCATCAAAACAGCAAAAGTTTATCCCAGTTTCACAGGTTGATATAATTAGAAATTGCATGGGCAAAGTTTGAAAAATCAGTCCATCAAATACAAGAGTTTTTATTAAATCCAGATGGTACAATAGCACAAACAGTGGACACCTCTGTTTCAACCTCAGCAAAAAAAAAAAAAAAAATGGTTTTTCTCTATATCCAAGTTTCACAGTTTTAACTGAGTCAGTAGAATTTATTTTTATACAAATGAAAGAATTACATAATTAAGTATTATTTAAGGAATACTTGTAAACTTTTAACATTTCTGACAGCAGTCCAGTCCTGAAGAACTTGCCAATGCCAGGAATCAGGATTTAGAAGAGAACAAAATGTACTTTATAGAGAAATAACTTGTAAAAGCAGATTACTTGTTCTGAGAAGGGCTGTAGTATGTGCCCTTTGAAAATTATATGCCCCACCATTTACAGCTACAATGAGTCAGAGATTAGAACTGGGCAAGGCAGACTCCTTAGAGAGAAAAATGACTCACCAGAATCTGCTTAGACTGAACTCCCCAATCCTGCCTTCCTTATAGAAAGAAACAAACTATGGGAGACATAGGGGTGGTCAAATAAAGAAACATTTGCCACAGTGGGGCCACTTTTTCCTAGCCATTTATCAACTGCTTTAGTTGATAACTTCGTCATATGAGGAATTGTAAGATGAGGAATTCTGATCTCACTGAATTAACAGGTACTTGGAGGGGAGGATAACAATGATTTGAATGCAAGGAAAGAAAATACAGACAAAAATGAAGGGCAGAGTTCACTGACATCAAACAATTACTTGATGGTCTCAGAGATGGCCTTAGAGACAACAGAGTTTCATTTGTGGTCACTATTTGTAATTATAAATGTTTTATTCTGTTTGTGGTCTCCCTCCTCACTGTGCTACAATCACAGATGGCAATCACAGATGACCAAGACTGATCCTACACTTTTGTCCCCAACTCAGCAGAGATGACATGCAAAAGCTAATTCAGCTTGGAACTGTAATGTGTCTTCCCAGAGATTCACTCAGGGACAAGAGCCCTTCAAACTGATTATCAAGGCATTCAAACATAAGGAAGGAGTCCTTAGTGTGGACTTAGTAGAACCACAGAGCAGAACTGGTGATGGCATAGTACTCTGTGGAGCAATGTAGAGTAATTTCTATAAAGGAATATCCAAAACCATCTGCTCAAGAGCTCTGGCACTGCTGAGGGGGAGCTTGCTGGGAGAGACTGATGCCCAGGTGGATCCTTGACTAAGAATTGCATTGAACAGCGCCAAGTCGTCTCTGACATGCCACAGCTGTCAGTGAGTCAGAAAGGGCCACCTAAGATAGGAGAAAGGAAAGGTTCACTCCTTCCCAGTATAACCTCCCAGAGTAAACGTGACCATTCCCATCCTAAGCGTATTTAACTAGTCACCAGGAACAAAGAGTGTGTACTCTTTCCTACTTACTCCAAAAACCGTTTTTCACACTTTTTGTAAGGTTTACATCCTTTTCTCTGTCTGTAAAGAACAAGCTGTTGAATTTAATGTGTGTTATTTGAAATAGCACAGGGTAAATGGGACATAAAGCTTTCCTCATAATTTTTTTTTAACAGTTTAGTCCTGGTGCAGTCGTACGTTCCAAACACTTTCCCCACATATTTCTTTCCAGGCACTTTACCTGTGGGACTATGCTTCTTAACAGGAACAATTCAACAGTAACCAGAACTGGAATGAATTCACCCATTGTAAAAAAGGGAATCACAGCAACCTTGTCATCCAGTTTAGCGACAGAATATTAGTGAGGAGCTTCCACAGGCCCCTGAAATCATGTTCTCCAATGAAATCAAATTTAATTTAATATGATCCCTGTCATCTTGAGAAACGCTGAACATTTCAAGCTGCCACTCAGCCCTAGCTAAAACCCAGCAGTGGCATTTTGACGGACTTAGGTTTTAGGTTTACTAAATCTATTTATTTTGCATGGTTTGGTGGTTGTTTGAGCTTTTTTCATCCTGAAACAATTAAAAATTATTTATCTGTTACTTTCAGCACTGATAGGCAGTTTCTTTCATAATTAGTATTAAACATACTACTCAAATTTCCTGTTGTTTAACAGCATCCGAACTGATTAAAAAAGGAGAGAACACTGAGTGCTGCTGCAGAAGAGACTACCTGCCCTTTGTGAAATTAATGACAGAGATCCGCTGAATCTTAATACTTCTCTAAAAAAGTTCACACAGACAGTGCCCAAAGAGAGCAGAGGTCTGAAATGAAAAATATTTCTCAACTTTTATAATAGGTAAACCAGCATTTCCCCCCTTTTTCCATGATCATTTTGTTCAGAGGTCACTTGTGATGCTTTTTTAAGTCACAATTAAAAATTGTTATGTCTTAGAAAACATCTGAGTCGAAACTGTGAGCCAGCCACAAAACTATAAATCCATTAAAATATTTTTTGCTTTACTTTATTCCCCAGAAACGTATGTGGCTTTTCAATCCATGTGTATGTATCACCATTAAAATGTGAGTAAATATATCAAAGAATGTAGATATGGCACCTATATTAAGCTACATATTACGTCAACACATTCTCACCCAGTGCAAGCTCTTAAAAATTGTTTTACATATAACTACCAATGAGATTTGGCAGGAAGCAGTATTTCTCAGGAGGTGGTTTGAAATGTTGAGACACTGGTGTTATATTTAAGAAGTTTTTAACAATGAGCCAGAAATTTATACTGGCCACTGTTGTGATTAATATTTATTTCTTATTTGCATCACCATAATAACTAGGTACCCTAAAAAAGGATAAGCCTATCTTCTATGTTCCTGTGGAAACACTGTATAAAAAGGCTTCAAAGAATCTACAACCAAAGCAACAATTAACAAGCCATAATCTGAGCCAAAATCAGAGCTGGTAGACAATATTCACATGGGCCCATACGATTTAAGCATGAGAAATACAGCTGTCAGAAAGACAGATGCAACTTGGAAAAGTAGCGCAACTTGATTTAGTATTGGGCAGGTACGCAGAGAAGGGCCCCTCTTCCGTATGATTTTTACTTTCTCAGTCTTCTGAAATTAATGGGTAAATCACAGCCATTCTGCGTTGCTGCTATATAAGAAATCATAGCAAATCAAGCAAAAAGAAATCAAGTTCCGTGTTTTTATTGCTCTCCAGTGTGTTTCCCTAATAATTTATGTAAAACATTTAACTTACTGCATATCTCTGGTGAACTTTTCCCCTTCTAACTGCCAATATTAAAAAAGGATTATGAAGGGCATTAATTTAAAAGCACATGAATCCATATTACTCTTCCATTTTTACATGGTGGTTGGTTATTAAATATTTGATTTACTACCACAGAATCATAGCATCACTTAGATTGGAAAAGACCCGTAAGAGATCATTAAGTCCAACCATTGAACAACTTTTTTATTTTACATCAGGATACAGAAAGGCATGGGGAAGATGGGTATGGTGACAATGATTAAAAAATATGTTTCAATTCAATTCAATTAATAACTTCAATTTCTATTAGTGGAGAAAACCTGCTATTCTACTAGCTGTTAATAACAAAATTATGTCATTACTACAAACAGAATAATTAATTTAGAAAAGCCAGACAAAGATAATTTCAGCACAATAATTTCTTTTCCTAAGCTATCCTGCAGCACATAAATTGTGTTGATTTTATTTAGTATCCATACAAAACATTTAAATGCTTCAGTACTGATTGTGTTCTCATCTGAACTGATTTGCTCTATTTACAGCAACGTAACTACTGATATTTGCATCAGTGTAGAAGAAGAAACAGCCCTTCTTTAATGGAGTATATTTGATTTGATTTGATTTGATTTGATAAGATACTGTTGGGTTTCTGACTGCTATCAACCACATTTAGCAATGAGATTATGGCAAAGAAGAAAACCCTGAAAATGTACTGAAATTTTGAAAATTTCTTGCAAGATGCCTACATACCCACATTTAGGAATTTCATTTTGATAGCAGCATTTTTCTTCAAATAGTGGAAGATGTGAGTTGGAGATCATTTGCAACTTTTATTAGTTCTGGAAAGTAGTTTTATGTTCTTTTATCAGCCTTTTTCTCCACTCACCACTATAGAAATACACTGTTTTCTAAAGCCAGCCTTCTCTGCAGACCATCATTCTGATAATGTAATATAATGACAGAAAATTAGCACTTAATTTTCAGTCCTGCTTTTCCAGAAACTCTGTATTTGTCATTCTTCGAATAAGCAGAAACTAGAGCTTGTCACAGGAGGATGGAATCTGTACTGAATCACAAAATCTTTCTGAACACCTTCAAAGGTCAAATTTTAGCATCAACTACAATGAGGTGCAGAATAACTAAAACTAAAGTAAAACCACAAGTTCAAGTAAAAGACATATTTCCAGGAATCTGAGTATGTTTTAAGTAGATCCACATTCAAATGTTTAACTGAACTAGGGATGAGCAAACAAATGAATTCATCAAGATGATCCAATGCAAAAGAATTATTAAAAAACCCTGAAAAGCTCAGTTTTGATGTGGTATGTGAATATCAATTGTACCTCTTGAAAGCTGGGAGACTCTTGATCGGCTTTGTCCCTATGTCTCTACATGCTAAATAATGCACACAGGGATGCTTTCAGCCAAATCTGTGAAATTGTTATCACATCATCTACTGACATGGAAGCTGAGAAGAAAAATAAAACACCTCAGCCTGAAATGTTGATTCAGTTTTTCCCTAGAGAAACAATCAAGGAAGCCTACAAAAGTGCTGCCACCTTGGAATGGCTATTCTTCCTTACTGCATGGGTGCAAAATGCTCTGAAATGGAAATCTAATGCAATTAATAATAATAATAAAAAAGTAAATGAAAAATACTTTAACTTCTGATGAAAATAAATTTCTGATAGGGTTTCTTGACCAAATTGTTGAATTCACACATAGTTTTGCTTAATCTAAATTGGCATTATTTTCAAGTGAATAAAATATTCAACTGACATATTTTACCATCAGCCAAGTATTTAAGCTGGGCATGCTAAAAACCAGCTGATCCATCACATTTCTTTCAGAAAACAGGCTGTTTACCCCAGCACCAGCTCTCCTTGTCTACACACTTTCTTTCTTTGTCCTGGAACAAGCTCTCTTGTACTTGTTAAGTCTAACCCAGAAAATGAGGCAGGAGAAGAAAGCAGGTTCATGCATTTCTTCTTGTGGCATAGATTTCATCAATCTCTCTGTCTCCTATCCTTCCTCTCAGACTCACTATTCTTCTGCTGGCAGACAAAAACTGAGTTTTTCAAAACCTGCCTAGAATGGCTCATTGCCATACATACCTGCCAGAAGTTAATGCCCCCTCGTGACTATGTAGTTGATATGCTTGTCAACAGGTCTTTAAACAGCTGCTATTAAGGTGGGGGGCTGGGGAGGCAGGGAGGAGAGAGAGAAGGAAGAGGAAAAAATGGTTTATCTCTGAGTCAAGGGGATAGAGTCAAGGGGAGGAGGTGAGAAGTCCAGGAGAGCACAGTACATTGAAGTTGGGAGTTGTCTGCTTTTCTAAGAAAGTCTGTAGAAGATTCCTATGGAGAACAGGAATAACTGCTTCATTCCCTTCATGAAAAAAGAGATTCATAGAATAAACTGAATAAACTTAACCCTTTCAATTATAAACCTATTTTATTTAAAACAGTTACGTATTTTTTAACATTGAAGTGCATTCTGCCTTAAAAAAGGTTGGTGTTTCTAGCTCAGCACCTTAATTAGCCTTAGAAGAGGATGAAGGGTGGATCCTAGACCTCTGGTTTTAAGCTGCTTGCTGTGAGACACATAATGTGACACCAATCTTCATCATTATTAGACTTAACGCCAGTGACGCACACCATGAAGCTTAGTGGGGAACACAGCTCTGTGAACAGCCAAAAGGCTTAAAGGCCAAGTTACAGTCATCGTTTCCATGTATGCAGAACAAGAGAGTACTCCAACCAGAGAAAGCATTTATGCACCATTTGAGATTCTCCTGAAATAGCACTGGGAAAAGCTCCAGGGAAGCCAATGAAATTACACAAGGGATTCATCTGTTTGACAAGCACCATCTCTGCAAGCTTTATCATAGCAAACAGAAAGACACCCTCAACAAAAGTAAAAATCTATTTCCAAACAGCACTGTAGGAAGGAAAACATGACCAGTCCCTAAAAAAAAAAAAAAAAATAAATCTCAAACCTTGAAGATTTTTGATAGTTTTTGTCTTCTGAGGACATTTATGTTCACATTTTCAAGCTTTTCTTCACAGCTAATATTAATACGGCTAGGAGCTTTCTTTTATTCAAACTAACACTTCCAGGCTGTGTATAATAAGCAGATTTTACAGACTGAACCTCAGCAGTGACTCTGGAGTGCCTGCCTAATCCACACAGCTAGGTTCACCTCCACTGAAAAGTTAAGCAGAGAGGAGAAAGAGTGTGGAATAAGGTCTCATCCCAGCATGGAGCTAGGGCAGGTGCAAGGCTCCTGCACAGGTCCCAGAACTGGGAAGGGCTTCTCTTAATAGCTCTTCATAGAAGCACTACTGTGTCAGATAAAAAATCAGTTTTAATCTCAGTCACAAAGATGATAATTTAAGGAAAACATACCAAATGAGATAAGGCTATGATTTAAGATACAAACTGGCCACACTGAAAAAGTCCTACTGTTGTACAGGCTCATGAAGTATTGACTGTGCTATGTATCTGCAATGTTGAATCACTGTCTGTGAAAGCTACAACCTTCCATGAAATTTAAAAAAATAATTCCAAATCTACTACCTATTTTAAATAACACAATTTGATGACTCAATGCCACTAACAAAACTGCAAAACAAGAGTGAACAAAAAGGAATTAACAGATCATTAGGCTGCATCAATTGAAGTCTGACCTTCTGTTCCATATTTAGGCAAAACTCCAGTCAGCTCCAGTGAAGAATGTGAGAGCTAGACTATGTTGTAAATGTTAGGAAATACAATGAAGTTTTCTGAAGAACTCACAGTCATCCTATGTCAAAACTTTTAATGACATTTTCCTTCTAACTGTCAGTCATTGCAGTACTGCAGCGAAAAACAAGCTGCTATGGCTCCTCTTGAAATACTCTAAAACTCCAGCTTCTTGTCCTAAGGGTATGAATGAGATACCTGGTATCACTAAAATTTAGCAAAGGGCTCGCACAGTTCACCATTACTGATTAGAATAATCTATAAATGTCCAAAAAGAGCTGCATCAAATAATCCTTATCTGAATTCAACACAATTGCAATGATAAAAATATAAGATAAATAAAAAAAGAAACACAAGAAAGAAAATTAAAGGAAGAAATGGTTTTTCTTCATTTTGCTGTAAGCATTCTTCCTAAAATTACTGCTGACCTCCCACTCTTCCTTTACATGAAACTACACCACTGCAGAGCATGTTGCAGCTCTGGACCAGTCTGGATTAGCAACAGCACCACTTATCATATGACTGTGGCTTAACACCACAGTATTTGCTTTTATCATACTAAGCAAAGGCAACATGACTACCTCCCTCTACCTTTGAACTTAGATTTCTGCTCTCATCTTACTCTACAGAAAAAAAAATATGTATTTACTGAGCATTTTTCATATAACCTCTTTAACTATATAACTAGATGTGCTACTAAATACCGAAGTTAGAGAAGGTAAGTATATGAATGGCATATTATGTTGTAAGTGCAGGGGAGGGAGGTTTGTGGCAGTCTAATTTCTGTGGTCATTTAACCCCACGTCTGACTGGCAAGAAAAACATATGACATCTGAACGTACAAGCTGCATTGTGTCATGCAAAGAAAGTTTGCTTGACAGTTTGGTGGCTCTTATTTGAGACTTTAGTTGGTTGTTTCGATATACCATGGAAAATAGTGACTATCAGGGATAAAGCAGTGATACAATTCAAAATTCAGTAGGAATTTTAGCAGAGAAGGGGCAGCTTGAGTGTGGCACTGATGATCTGTGAGGCAGAAGACATTTCTCAGTAACTTTTTGTACTGGATGGTGCCAAAGCATGCCAGGCTTTATTTCCTGTTGTACACAACTGAGAAATGATAAAGTGTGAATAACTGATGCCATATTAAGATAAAGTCTTTTAAACTACCTACTGAAAATACTTGCAGATGGGGACAAAGTCCTTTGTTGAAAGATCACAAAAAACATTGTGCAAAAAATATAATCCAATTATTTTCCTTTATTGAGTATCCTAGACTGTATGCAGTTTGTTAGTCTAACGCATTTGCCTCTATTCCTAGCCCTGCACTTATGTAAATCCACTTACTTCAAGTAAGTTATTCATAGCTCCCATTAATGCAAATGAGATCAGAATAGAGTTCCACTTTATATGTAGACATAGGTGAATGTGCATCAGTATACAGTGCAATGCTATGCATCAGTCCCAGTTTACTAGTTGTTCAGCCCCAAATTGTGTTAACCCTTTCACCACTCCATCAAAGGCAAAACCACAGATAAACGGAATACTACTTAAACCCTCCTGCTAATAAACAGCAACAGATGCATATTGAAGTAGGAACACTACGCTTCACTTTTGCAGTGGTGTGCCAGTAACACATCAGCTGTGCTATTGAACAAATTCTGCACAGCCTGAGCATTAGCACAGAACTCTTTCCCCTTCCCCCCACAAAAAAGAAATGTGTGATATTTAGAAAGAGAACAATGTGAATTAAATGTTCCATGTACCACGCATTAAGAGCCCAGCCCAACTTTCTCTGAAGTCAACAGGAGAAATCTCGTAACTAAATGTTATGTTATGAAATGTGATGAAACCGGGCACAGTCACAGTAAAGCCACTTTTAAGGCACAGCCTCTTTCTGACCTTGATTGTTACTGAAAGACAACAAATACTACATGGAAATGAAAAATCCTGTCTGAAATCAGTTCAGACAACATTAAAGTGTGTCCATACATACTGAATAGCTGATACTGCTTTCATCATATTTTGTCAACTACCACCAGTTAGGACCTATACTTAACTACTTGCTTAAACATCTTTACTTCAGCACAGTGCTTCTATAAAAATGGCTTTGGTGGTCCAAAAAAATAACTGTTCTAAGCAGGTTATCCTTATTGCTTTTTTCATTCATTTTCTACTTTTCTGCAAAACTGGCAGTTCTTCAGGACTCCATGCTGTTACCTTTCATATTCTCATCATTTATTGAAAATCTGCCTGAAGGCTGAATTCACAAGTATGGCAGTAGCACTATGTATTTACAAGCCTTTTTTACAATGCTATCAGAACTGCAGCACCAGCACAATCTAAACAATTTATAGAGTGAATTGAGAATCCTAGCTTGTCCAAATAAAACATTTGAGTGAAAGCAGGTAGTACAAATGGCTCATGAAACATTGGGAGGATGGGACTAATGCGTGGCTGCACCACTGCCCATTGCTGGATACAATTAAAACAGGTTGCCTTATATCTGGCCCAGAAACTGCTAGTTATATCAGCACATTATCTGATTTCTTGATGTAAATATTTTAGGGAAAAATATTTACTTATTTACTTATTTATGTGGTTTAGAGGCATTTTTTTCATCAGGTTATTCTATTTTTGCATCCAATAATATACAGTACATTATTTGTGCTTGCCCTGGAAAGAAGTCCCAAAAGGCTCTAAAGTCCACCAGGGAATAGCTGATCAGGACTGCTGGTATTACTGCATACAACACAGGCACTGAGTAGTATCCTCCTGCAGAAAACTTCAGTTAGCTGGGACTGTAGTGAATTATTTACATCCTGTTCTCTATTTCACAATTCAGCTAACCCCAGGGAGAAATAAAACGCCACCCATGTAAACAAAATCCTCCAAACCCTCTTGATTTTCCTTTTCTTTTTCCTACTATTTGGGCTGCTTATAACTTATGAAAGTTTTCACATAACATCTGTAATTTCCCCTATATCCCTGTTCTCCTGAGCTCTCCTCTAAATCAACATGCAATTCGAAATTTCCGGGCACCTTGTATGATTTTCTCTCCTTTCATATTCTATTGACCTTCCCTGCATTCTTTTGTTTGGCTAAGTCCACAGCATCATTTCACAGCTTCAAGGCCTCAGCTGGGCTCAAGAAGCCTCCTACTTTCTTTTTAATGGGTTTTTTTCCTTCCCATTAAATAAATGTGACACTGTCAGAGTATTTCTTTTAGCTATGTTTCTGTAACTGCTCTATTATACCTTGGTTATCGCACCGCCATTTAACCTTTCACTGCTTTTTATCAGTGCCTAAGTTACAATTTCTGATGGAATCCACAGAAGCTTTGGTAGTGTCCTGGGTTCAGCAGTAGCAGTCATTTTTCTCCTTCTTGGTAGCTAGTGCAGCACTGCGTTTTTGACTTTCGGCCTGGGAACAGTGCTGATAACACCAATGTTTTTAGTTATGGCTTAGTGATGTGTGGTTTGGCCAAGGACTTTGGGAGCCTCATGCTCTGCCAGGGAGGAGGGGAAGCCAGGAGGAAGCAGAGACAGGGCACCTGA
>JANRGW010026240.1:0-48674 GCA_024733675.1 Psilopsiagon aymara | reverse complement strand
ATCTTGGAGCGGATTCTCCTGGAAGGCATGCTAAGGCACATGAAAAACAACAAGGTGCTTGGTGACAGCCAGCATGGTTTCCCTAAGAGGAAATCCTGCCTGACCAATTTGGTAGCCTTCTCTGATGGAGCTACGGAACTGATGGACAGGGGTAGAGCAGTTGATGTCGTCTACCTGGACTTGTGCAAAGCTTCTGACACTGTCTCACATGACATCCTTGTCTCTAAATTGGAGAGTCTGATAGATGGACCACTTGCTGGATAAAGAACTGGCTGGATGGCCACACGCAAAGAGTTGTGGTGAATGGCTCAATGTCCAGCTGGAGACCAGTAACGAGTGGTGTCCCTCAGGGATCGGTGTTGGGACCAGTCTTGTCCAACATCTTTGTCAGTGACTTGGACAGTGGGATTGAGTGCGCCCTCAGCAAGTTTGCCAATGACACCATCTGGGTGGTTTGGTTGATACACTGGAGGGAGGGGATGCCATCCAGAGGGACCTTGACAAGCTCGTGAGGTGGGCTGATGCCAACCTTATGAAGTTTAACCATGACAAGTGCAAGGTCCTACATGTGGGTTGGAGCAATCCCAGGCGCAACTACGGGTTGGGCAGAGAAGAAATTCAGAGCAGCCCTGCGGAAAAGGACTTGGGGGTATTGGTTGGTGAGAAACTTAACATAAGCTGGCAGTGTGCACTTGTAGCCCAGAAAGCCAGCTATATTGTGGGCTGCATCAAAAGGAGCATGATCAGCAGGCTGAAGGAGGTGATCCTGCCCTTCTACTCCGGTCTTGTGAGACCTCACTTGGAGTATTATGTGCAGTTCTCGTGTCCTCAACATAAAAAAGACATACAACTGCCGGAACAGGTCCAGAGGAGGGCCACGAGGATGATCAGGGGACTGGAGCACCTCCTGTATGAAGACAGGCTGAGAAGGTTTGGGCAGCTCAGCCTGGTGAAGAGAAGGCTGAATAGAGACCTCATAACAACCTTCCAGTATCCGAACGGGGCCTCTAAGGTTGCTGGGAGGGACTCTTCATTAGGGACTGTAGTGATAGAACAAGGGGTAACAGGTTCAAACTTAAACAGGGGAAGTCTAGATTGGATATAAGGAAGAAGTTGTTTACTGTAAGGGTTGTGAGGCACTGGATTAGGTTGCCTGGGGAAGTTGTGAATGCTCCATTGCTGGCAGTCTTCAAGGCCAGTTTGGAGAGAGCCTTGGGTGGCATGGTTTAGTGTGAGGTGCCCCTGCGCATGTCAGGGGAGTCAGAACTATATGATCTTAAGGTCCTTTCCAACCCTAGCTATTCTGTGATTCTATGTTTCTGTAGCTTTAAATTCAGTGTACAACCCCTGACAAATTAAGTTATTCAGAATGAAAATGTGAATTAATTTTTTTTCAGTAGTCATTGTCATACATACGTTTCACTAGTGAGGAAAATCAAAACTGTTATTTCTATCTCCATTTTAAATAGCAGCAATCCTTGGAATTTTCACTATTATAAAAACAGAAATGAAAACGAGAACTGGAGAATGAAAAAAAACCAAGTCTATGATTAAGATAATTAACTAAATTTGGTTTTCATTGCTTGCAAAATTAGAAGTTCTCTACTCACTCAAAATTATTTCTTCTGTTGCCTGGGCAGTTGCTGACATGTAATACTATACTTTTGGAATATTTTTTACATTGTACATTTTAATGGTAGAAAAAAATATAAGGAATGACTGTGTGAGTGTTTTGTTTGTATCCCCTCATCTCCTCTGCCAATTTATATAAGATTGGTGAATATATAGCTACCTAAATGTGTAATGTTGCCTTTTAACCCATGACTAGTAATTTATAGGCAATCTGGCAGGATAAATGTACAAATACCTAAATAGATACTACAGAAATTAGAATTCTGTGTACATTTGAAAGTTTTTTTCATTGTTCAGAATAAATCATAGAATCATCCAATCAATAAGGTTGGAAAAGACCTTCAAAATCACCAAGCCCAGCAATAAACCATGTCACTGAGACCTCATCTACACTGTTTTTAAGCATGTTCCAGGATCAGTGACTCCTCCACTTCCCTGGCCGGCCTGTTCCAATGCCTGATCACCCTCTTGGTGAAAAAATTTTTCCTAATATCCAGTCTAAACCTCCCCTGGTGCAGCTTAACGCTGTTACCTCTTGCCCTTGTTCTTGTCTGGCTGGGCACAACATGGCTCACATTCAGCAGCTGTCAGCACCCCCAGGTTCTTTTCCACCAAGCGGCACTACCAGTGACTGGTTGCCAAGTAGATGTGACACTCTTTAGGCTTGGCCATAAAGCTAAGAATATACTTATACAGACCATGAGCATCCAATTTCTCCAGGAGAATGCTGTGGGAGACAGTGCCAAATGCTTTACTTACTTAAGTTCAAACAATGTCCACAGCCTTTCCCTCATCAACCAGGCAGGTTACCTTGTCACTGAAGACCAAGCTGCTCAAGCAGGACCTGCCCTTCATGAAACCATGCTGACTGGTCCTGATTGTCCATTTTTTCTTGCATGCGCTTTATGGTAGCGCAGCTGAAACAAATGTTATACAATGATATTTATATATATATATATATATATATTTCCTGGGTGGTGGGGAGGAGTGGTGTACATAGTTTTGTTTTGTTTCATTTTCACAAAGACGTACACAGTTTTTAGTGAAATAGCCTAAGGTGAGAAAGAAGTTTCCTACTTGAACAATATTCCCATTTTCATTCCTTTTCATGTTTATGTTTACAGAGATAATACATTGTGGAAACACTGATAAATAACCGTCCTCTCTTTACCACTGTGAGTCAGGATTTCCAGAATATTGTTCAGTTAAATCATCCATTATCACCACCCTCCATTTGTAATCTGCGTACTATTTCTACCATGAATTAAAATACCATGCTCATTTAAATTTTACAGTTTCTTGGCACGATATATAAAATATAGTGATAGAACAGGAAATGAAGGAAACTATTGCAAAAACAGAGAAATGCCAATAAGCAACTTGTCTTCATCTAGGACTGTCAAAAATTGCTTCAAATAGAAGCAAAACCTATTTTACTCTAAGTGTCTTAGAAATGTTTCCAGAAACTGGCATGTATTCAGACACAATGCTGTAGTTTTGAAATATATGGATTATTTTTTTATTCACATTTATTTAGTAATTTTTTTTTTGTTTGGTTGATTTTTTTCCTCTTGAAAATAAAAGCAGTGTCTTCCTGCTGAGTGCAAATGCCAATACAAGCAGCATGTTTATTTTTTCAAATTGTATGTTCAAAAAGGATCCAAAGAGAAAGCTATGCAGGAAACATCAAGGTATACAATCTTGCTAGAGACCAGTTACAGCCTGATGAAATACTTTGCTAAGAATTATATTTAGAATAAATTCTGACAATTTCTTGCCATCATTATCTTTTTATACTAAAGATATTTGAATGAACACAGGGTTCATTTCTAAAGAGCTTTCTTACTTGTGCTATTATGTCCATAGCTAGTCATAATCATGTTTATAACATTACAGCTGGCTGAGGAGTAAATGGCTTTGATGTCACAGCACAGGTTATTACTTCAGTTGATGAACCATCATTGAGAACTATTAAATAGGGAAAAAAAAATTTTTGCTGTCTTGAAAATGTCTGTACCATTTGGAATTCAATGGGAAGATGGACAAAGACATAGCAAAAGTTTGTCTATCCACTTTTCTATGGCGCATTTACTTAGTGCTTTATTATAACGAAATTTGAAAGCTTGAAATATATTTCTCCTATGTTTCTTCTTTTCTTACAAAAGCACCCCTGCTCATCTTTTTTTCCCTCATAAATACAAAAAATGTCTGCATAGGACATTTCTCTCAACTTCAGAGAAAACTGAAGATGGGACCATCTGAGATCATTTGCTCTCAGAGCTGAACATGGGCTAAACCAATTATTTGTCTCTGCTAAGAAAAACCCAAAGAAACAAACCTGTTTAGATATCCTGGAGGTAGCTTTCTGTGGCCAGGAGAGCAACTTTTAGGGGGAAGAGAGGGTAGGTGCAGAGAATGAATACTTAGCCATTGTAATATACAGAACTGCAAAAATCACAAGGCATCTGGCTGCAGGCATGCAATTCACTAAAGGCAAGTTATGCACGCAAGTTGTCTGGAGACAGTTAAATTCTTAAATTCTCAGATTGGAATACATAACAGCTAGAGTGCTAAATTATTGGTCAAATAATACTATTGCTATTTCTTCTGCTTCTTGCATAAGATCAGATCAGATAGCTCTTTAGAACCATTATTCAGAGGCTGGAACTGTTTCCTGTGTTTTCAAGACATATTCTCCAGGATTTTGCACTTTTTTTGGATACACAAATGGATAACGAGATATACATGAGCCAAAGCTCTTTCTGACATGAGTTTCCTTAAGATCTATTTACCATCATTTTATAGCCAGCTTAACATTAGCAGATCCAACTGCAAGATTTATTTTGATTCCTGGCTAGGAAACCTACACAGAATGTTGTTTTCTAAAATCTGACCAAGTGATGTGTTAGACATATAAATGTTTACCGCCTACTAAGAGGCTTTTGCCTTTTGGGCGACTGTTTCTTTTTCTACTAATAGAAAACAATGAATAGGTAAATCAATACACTGGATGAAACTTCACAGTAGCTTCATGATTTATTTTTGTAATATAGCGTCACTTAGATTGGAGTCCCCTTCACAATAAGCGAGTAGAAAACGACAAAGGGAGCAAGGACAAACTATGAAGTAAAAGAAGATAAAGGCATTATATGATTAAAACTGTGATCCAAAACACATGAAAAAAATCTCAGCAATTTTAAGGGATCAGGATCTGGGAATTTTATGTTTAAATACTTTGAGAATCAATGTTGTTTTCACAAAGACACATGACACAATTTATCTATGACCAAGAGCCAAAAAGCCGTTTTTAGTTTTAGATCAGAGCTTTAACATAGGGTATTACATAAAATTTTTCTTTTAAATTTTATCTACCGGAATTCAAGGATCTTCTAGTTTTCATGAGATCCCAGCATACCAACTTTTCACTGCAGCCCTAATTCAGAAAAGTGCTACACTTCTTAATTCTTGTGTCCTAACTCTGATACAGTAGTAAGAGGCTCCTTATCACAGAAGTTAAATATATTTATTTCTTAACTTTGTAGTGGGATGATAGCAGATATATTTGTAGAGGGAGAAGGACATGAGGAAGAATTCAGACTAAAACCCATTTTCTTCTCCATAAACTATGCAGCAGAAGTCTGACTGTGACTCAGGAAAGCATCTGAAAGAGCTCCCATGAGCATCTGTGCTCTCTGGAACTGCGCGCTGTGGGATTTCTTGCTATCAGATACTTGAAAAAGTATTACAGAAAAGAGGGAATTGGATTGTAACTGAATATACGACATTTTAAATATTGGCTCATGACTTCAGCACCTTCACAAGAAAGTTCAGATCCTGGTAGATTTGCTTATAGAGAAGAATGAAGAGGACATTTATACCTACTGCGATGTTTAAAAAAAAAAGTATTGAACCCCCATGCTTGTATGGCAGTTTGTAAATTTCCTTACCAACTAGTGCTTCTACTACTGATACAGTTGATGACCTTCATAGTATCATAGAATCATAGAAGAGTTAGGGTTGGAAAGAACCTTAAGATCATCTAGTTCCAACCCCCCTGCCATGGGCACGGACACCTCCCACTAAACCATATCACCCAAGGCTCTGTCCAACCTGGCCTTGAACACCGCCAGTGATAGAGCATTCACAGCTTCCCTGGGCAACCCATTCCAGTGCATCACCACCCTTACATTAAAGAATTTCTTCCTCATATCCAGTCTAAACTTCCCTGACTCTGTTCAGTACCCGTCCTTGCTTCTGCCATACCAATAATCCCTTTTAAAATTTGAGCTCAATTAAGAATTTCCTATTTATTCAACCTGCCTTACATTCTGTGCATTGTTCCTGTGCTCTGAGGAGGCCATCCATGAAGATTAACCAGATCTTCTGGGCCCCTTCAGTCTCCAGAGCTGTCTCTTGTGATACCCTCTCAAGCAGGACCCTCACCAAGACAGAATTTTCTCTATCAAATCCCATGGTTGTGACTCTAAAATGCCTTGCTCACTTTTGTCCAGAGTCTTTGTTGACCAAGGCTGCTGTAAACTTTTACATATTTAGTTAGTTCTTTCTTTTCTTGAGCTTCAATAGGTCCAACAGGAAATTCAATCTAGTCAGTTTATGAAGAACCTGCATGAAGAAATTCTCATTAACACACCCCAGACATTTGTGGGATTGTTTGTATCCAGTCATATTACTCATTCTGCAGCTGTCCAGGTGGCTTAAGTCCCTGATAATTACTAAGACCTGCAATTGTGAGGTTTCTTCCTGAAAGGGATGGCTGAAATTCCACCTTTTAATACCACACACTGCCCATCTTCTTACCTTCCTAACTTGTCTTTTCTAAAGAGCATCAAGCTCTTTAGAATGTTGCAACATTCTAGCCATGGAAGCTGTCCCAACACAACCCCAATTATGTTATAGCTCTGCAACTGCATACTGACTTCCAGTTCCACTGATGCAGTGAGCTCAATTACTGCAAACACATGCATTGCTTAACCATCACTAGATCTGTTTTATCAGCTTGACCAGACAGACAAATACGTATATTTTCTACTCCTACACTATCTGCTTTTAAGTGTCAGCTTAACTCAAGTTTTCTGGAGAAGACTACTTCGTCTCACTCACACGCATTTTGATTCTCTCTCCATTAAATATAGAGTCATAAAGCAGAGTAAAATATAACTCTATGATCATGACTAAGCTGTTAATTTTTGTTAATGGAAAATAAAGTGCATTTAATCTAGATAAGGGAAAACTTAACTGGTTAAATTTCTTTTACCTAGTTCTATTACCATCTATTTATACTTAAGAACACTGAGGTATGCATTTGTTTTTAATTATATATCAATTTTATATAGGTTTACAGTGTTTGATATTTCTATTTTAATGTGTATTTTGCTTTATACAATAACCTAGTTATTCTGTGAAAGACTATTATATATACTGCAACAAAAGGAAAAACAGACTCTTAAAAAAAAAGAAAAAGAGGTGAATTATAGCTGTATAAAGAACCAGCTAGAACAAAAGAAACAATGGGAAGATATTACACTGCTGTTATCATGAAAAAGATCCAGAGAATTTCTTTTCTGATTGTCATGAGAAAGCTTGCCCTGCAATGCTTACACTGCAATGGAGTTGTTTTTCTAATATTCCCAGTACTACAAACTTTTCAATCCCTGCAGAACAAACAAAGTAATCAGCAGTGTAAAATTCTGTAGGGAATGCATGTAGAATTTCTTTCTTCTATCAGCTGCTCATAAATGTGAGACTTCGCGAGGCACTGAAGCTGCTATACAGAAATGCATTTCCCAATTTATCAATTTTTCTTGTCAGTGGAAAATTAATTTCACAGCTCTTATTTGAAAAGTTAGCTAATTAGTTAATCCACATATCAGGCTATTACAAAAATATTGCTGTTGTACATTATAAAATTGATAAAACAGTGCTTGGAAGAGAAGAAATTAATTTGTTTCAGTGTGTAAATATATGTGCAGGATTTATACAGCTGCTACTTAGGAGTATGAAGCAAAGTTCATGAAGCATTTTAAGATCAATAACACTTTTTCTCATCCTTGTATGCAAACCAGCAGTGTACAGTCATATCAGTTAACATCAGACCAGCAAATACGTGGTGACATGATTTCATAACCTCAATTTGTTCTGTGATTCTCTTACAAAACATTTTTAAGTTAGTTACGAAACCCTGACACCGAAAGTAATGATAATCTTACAAATCTGCAAAATTTAACAGAAGGAGCCCTGTCACTCAGAAAAGGAACACTGAATAGGAATGATGGTAGCTTGGCAGCTGCAAATTCCCTTTTCCAAATTCATGTTACCAAGACACTTTCCTTCTCCAAATGACAAAGCAATGGTGGTAGAGATAAAGGTGAAGTGAATAAAGGACAGACAGGTAAGAAAGCATATGCAACTAGACAGAATGGACACAGAAGAGCTAGAAATAACAAAGAAAAGGTAATGCTGTTTGTCTATTTGTATAAGAGCAGCAACAATATACACTTTACTATGCATGAAGTTTTTACTTCAAAAAGTATGCCAGTATCCAGTAAAGCATCCCAGGAATAGCTGTCTCATTTTTATTAATATTAAAATATAGTTCCCTGTCTCTTACTAGTGTGTTTATGTGATCCTGCTTTCTAAAATGGTAGAATCCAGAGTTTTTAAAAAATTTATAGACCTAGGACACCTAAAAGATACAATTTGATCTGTTAAAGGATTTGTTTATTGACTATATAAAGCTTGAAGGTTTAATGAGCATTAAATTTTAAAATATAATGGGTGCCATGTGAAGAAATTCTTTACTGTAAGGGTGGTGAGGCACTGGAATGGGTTGCCCAGGGAAGTTGTGAATGCTCCATTCCTGGTGATGTTCAAGGCAGAGCTAGACATAGCCTTGGCTTAGTGGGAGGTGTCCCTGTCCAAGGCAGGGGGGTAAGAACTAGATGATCTTTAGGTCCTTTCCAACCCTATCTATTCTATGATTTTATGATTCTATAATCACAGTATCATCTTACTCTAACAATAGGATGCGTATTACAAGTGAGAAAAATCCTCTCACATTTGCTCCTTTAAAGAGCTACTTGCTTAATGGATCTTTTAGGAATGAAAAGTGTGTAAAGAAAAAGAAAACTTTAAAATCTGAAGGTTAGTGATCTCTTAGTCATGAGGCTTTTTTAAATGACTAATAATACCCATATTCAATTTTTTTAAATACTTTGGATTGAGATGAATTAGATATATTTTCTCTGTTTCGGAGGAAAACAAACAAACAAAACCCCTTGAGCCCGAACAGGTAAGTTTCTTTAACCAGAGCATTTCCTTGCCCAAACTCATTGCTCAGTGTTACTGTTGTAAACTCTTGCCAGTCATGGCACTATATGTCCCTCTTGGATATTTTTCTTCTAGTCCTTCCATACATATTGCTAGTTCCAGATTTATAAAAATCAATTTTCCTTTATTGATCATCCTATATCCTATAATGCTAACTTTTAACAGGATTGCATAACACTGCAGAAAAAACCACTGTCTTTAAAAAAAGCAATTTTATTTTTATTCTTTCATATAGTAGCTTGGGAACTGTTTACTAAATGGTTGAAAAGAAAACAAACACTCATAATTACAAAAATGAGAATACGGTCTTGACAGCTGTAGTTATTTTGTGTACAGCACAGCACCTCATAGCCAAATGTTTTTATGTCGATCTATCAGAATTGAGTTCTCTTCTGCATGATAGAAATGAGTAATGTGACATCTCTGAAAAAAGAAATTTAATTATTTTCCACATCTAGTATTGCTTTTGCTGTAGTGCTGCAAGTTGTTTCATGTAAGTTAGTGTTCCACTTATGAATATTCAGACCTCATTGTAGATCCAAAGTCTTCACAAGAAGGTGAATGGTAACTAATAAAAGCAAAAAAAAACCACCCTAAAAACGTTTTGTGAGTTTGTGTGTTTGCAGCAAAATCACTTAAAGCAATTTGATTATTTATATTACCTTACAGTACCAGAACTCTTGATCTTACCAGAATATTTGTGGTATGGTTTTTATTGCTTTAATAGATCACAATCCTGCATGGCCTTCTAGGACACTACAAGGTAAATTTCTCGTTAGTTTAATGCTTAACTGCGGTCAGCCTGCTATTATAGCTACTCATGCCTTTATAGAAATGGAGAACTAAATTCTTCTTCCTGTCACACTAATATATATTTTCAAAACATTGAAGACATTTTATTTTCTTCAGTCTAGTGGGTAACCAAGCAAAGTAAACTTATACAGAAAAAGAATTCAGTACATATGCAAACACAATTCATTTTTTATTAAATGTTGCCTTTTGTTCTGTAAATAGGTGGGCTGCATGAATAATCAAACAGGGAAACTGATCCTTAAATCTAGCTCACTAAATCTGACAAAGAAAAGATTATAAAATATTTCCCATGTAGTAAATGTTTTATTTTTCTTTCTTTTTCTATGTTTTTAATGAAGGTAAGTAGCAAATATGTGGTTTACACAAAGAATAACAGCTATTCAATTTTTTTACTGGAACTCTATCAGTGGTTTCAGTAACATAAATATATGTGCGTGAGTATGTACAGACACATAGAAAAGGTGAGGATGATAAACAAATGTAATCTCTGGTGATTTTGCCTGGAAATTCCTTGACATTAAAACTGCAAGTGGGTATCTGTACTACAATTTTTTCTGTGTCTCCCCTACCCTCCCAACTATGGTACAGCTTGTTCATTTATTTTAAGTTTACTTCAATATTTATTTTAAATGTCATTCCTTCTTTCCCACATCTTCTAAGAACACTTGGAGAGTTGAGAGTCATGCTGGAAGGAACTGATAAGGTCATAATTACTTTCTTTGCTTTTTCAGTGACATATATTGTAATGCTTTGTATTGTAATGCTGGGGAAAGCTTGAGCATAGCCTAATGAGGCTCATTATTAATAGAACTGTCTGGCTATGATAAAATTGAAAGGTTTTCCCATCTTTGGATTAGTATTCTTGTATGTTGAGCTGTAATCATTTAGGATAGAAGAGGAAAGACGGAAAAAATATAAGCAAATGATAAAAAAGCTGTAATACCAGCACAACACTAAGACAGCCTTACATTAAGGCAATATTGTGCTGAATCAGAAGATAGGAACTGCTATCAGAGATGATATTCCTTGTCTGTCAACAATGCTGATAATGTTCCTGCTTTAAAAGAGATAGAAAGCTCTATTATCATCTCAGAGCCTTATATACACTGTAAGCCTGGGTTTTTCTAGGATTGCAATGTAGGGTTTCTTTTGTATCTGTCATGGTTTAAGCCCAGCTGTTCACTCATTCCCATCTTTCCCCTTCCCAGCCCTGGGTGGGATGGGAAGGAGAATACATTCTTTATGTAAACCCCATAGGCTGAGATAAGAACAGTCCAATAACTAAAGTGTAATATAATACCACTAGCAGTAGTACCAATTATAAGGGAAATGAGAGGAGTGAATATAAAATTAAAAGGGGAAAGGAAGAAAAAGACAAACAAAAAAATCAATAAATACAAGAGGTGTACTATACAATTGCTCACCATTGTATCATCATCACTGACTGATACTGAGTCTCACCTGAACAGAGATCCAACCTTCCAAGTAACTCCCCCCCAGTTTATATACTGGGCAGGCTGTGCTGTGGTATGGAATACCACTTTGGCTAGTTTGGCTCAGGTATCCTGTCTCTGCTTCCTACTGGCTTCTCGTGCCTCTCCTCACTGGCAGAGCATAAGAGACTGAAAAGTCCTTAATCACAGTAAGCATTACTTAGCAACAACTAAAACATAGGTGTGTTACGAGGATTTTTCTCCAACCAAAGCTGAAACATAGCACTGTACCAGCTACTAGGAAGGAGAGAAATAACTGCTACAGCTGAACCCAGAACAACGTAATTTTATGAAGACTTTTAAAATGGGTATTAAACACTGTACTTATTTTAATATGTAACAGGTATTCTGAAATTAGCAATAAGTATTGGCTGGTCTTCTTCCAAATAATTGTTCCCACATTTTCTTATTTCCTTATACACCTTCCCTCTGGACAGTGCTCATGTATACTGAATGTTCTTTAATGAGAGACTAGAGACGGCCAAACACTGACATAGGACAGATAACCAGTCTCATCCCAGTTAAAAAAAAAAAAAAAAAAAAAGAAAATAACAAAGAAGTATTTGAAGAAGTTGAAAAAAATTAATTTTTATCCTTCGTTTCAAACTAAGGATCTAGTGTTCACTTAAAAAGTTATCTTTTCCTAAACTTAGAGAATCCTTCAGTACTGTTCTTCAGCACCAATTGTTAGAAAATTATTCTTCACATCCCTTCAGAAATATACCAGTCAAATGTTAGAAAACAGATTTTACCTCTGATCAACAAAAAACAACTCAATGTTACATGTGAATAATCTTTATAATACGTTAATAAGAGACTTCTACTGAATGCCACAGGAAAGAACAAATGAAGCAGATGAAGATCTATTGCAGTGACTCACATAGAATCGTCAAATTGTTAGGGTCTTAAGATCATCTACTTCCAACCCCCCCGCCCATGCATGTGATTAGAAAGATGACAGTGAAAATGCAAAGAACTAAGGAATCCAAAAAACTTAAGAGTGAGAGAAGATGAATGAATGGACAAAATCAATAATGTCAAATGCATCTGAGCTGTCAGGCACCAGTAAAGAATTGATTGATCCAGAGTCTGAACTAATTAGTGTCATTGGTCACCTATAGCCCTCTAGTTCAAATGCTGTGCAGATTTCTAAAACAAGCCTCAATCTTTGGAAGCAATAAGTAGATGATAAAGTAATACAATCAGGTTAGTACTCATCTGTATAAAAAACTTCATTTTTCCTGTGAAGGCAGGCTTACATTAATATTTCAGCTTTACTGCTGATCGCCATTCATAGCTTTCTATTCTTTTCACACCACTGAAGCTCTATCAAAACATAAGAATATCAAAATAAGCTATCTAATACTTAAGGATTTCCAATTCCTGTTATTTTTCTCAGTCTACACTTTTGCTGTATACTTTTTCAGCACCGCTTTATGTATTTATTCTGTAAAATTGCATCCTGCAATGATCAAATTACATTTAAATTAAGTACCTGTTATTGTACTGTTTTCTTCAGAGTTGCTTTCATTTCTTTTGATTGCTATGTTGCTTTTTGTAATTGGCAGGTTCCTTTCCTGGTGACTAAATGTTTACTTGTTTATCTATCTTCTTAGCCTAAGCCAAATCTAATACGATATTCCTTAAATTCATATCTCACTACATTCTTACTGACATGAGTTGAAGTGGTAACATTCACACACTTACCCAATTTCATTATTTTTTTTTTTTATTTTAATTTCTGAATCCCTCTTCACTTCTCAGTATATTGAGCTACACTTTCCCTTTCAGAACATTCTTACAAGTGATATCAAGGTCATACTTTGTTTGAAGATTTTTTTCAAATGAAATGATAGACGTTTGCAAAGGTGTACAAGGAATTAGATCACTTAATATTATTTAAAGTTCTGTAATTGGCCAGAGGTCCAAAAAGACTTACTAACCTCACAACCCTTAATTTCAAGGATCAAAATACTTGCTTTAAGATAAAAAAAATATATGTATAATCATAAAATTATATTTTAATATTATTATTTTAACTTTTAAAAAAATCTGTGGTAAATCTGTCAAGTTCAAGGTGAGTCTTCTGATTGCCTCTGACTGGAAATTCACAGGGATTGAGTGATTCTTGTGCTTCATTCAGTGATTTTTCAGTACAAGACAAGTGGCTGAACATACAGGCTGCTTTTAGGGAATCTTCAGCAAAGTGTTTCTCTAACAATCTAAAGAAATAATTTCTTGACTTCTTGTATTCTCTTTTTATATTCATGATTATTCTTACCTCAAGTAAGAAATACTTGACTACAAAATAAGTTTTGCCCACATAATCCATCAGCCACCATAGATACATTGTTTCTCAAGTACATCTTTCTTCAATGCAAAGGCCTACAAGAACTGCACAGTAAAGCAAAATATCTGACTCTCACTAACAAATTAATAAAACAATTTTTATCTCTGAATAAAAAAGCTATTCACTGTTAAACTGTTAGTATAAATGAAATTTACTGCATTGATAGGTGTTATTCCACTGTTGGGTTTTTTTCATCAACACTCATACTCATCTCATGCCTCCGAATTTTTAAATACATTGTAGTCTGTTAGAAGGAGGGATACTCTGCTTAATTTTTCACAGCTGTAGCACACAATTATTGTACCCAGTTACAGTGCACTTTTTCATCACAAATGGCTACAGGCAAGATTTATATGGTTGCTCACTTTAAGCACCCACCTTTGTCTAATAATGCCAACAAATAATTATGGTAGAGCGTTTATGAGGTTTTAGTTATTTTCTTCTTCATTGAATTTTGAGAAGAAGCTAGAAATCATTTTAATGTGTTTATGGGGAAGCCACCTCATGTCAGTCAAGAAAAAACACTTAACTACATGGATATTTCTGACTAGGGTCTTGAGCAATATTCAGTAGTACACATCAGTCTCCTCTATACACTTCATATTCAGAACAAACACAAGGATCTACTCTGAGAGTGTCCCATCTATGAAGCTGGTGAAGAAAAAAAAAATCTGGAATTGTTCTCTGACTATTACTGCTTTATTTGGAGACCATTTGCCCAACACAAGAATTATTCTTACTCAAGTTTTCCAAGAGAATGGTAATAGAATGATTAGCCTGTTAAATTGTAGTATTAGCTTTTTAGTTATAAGCAAATTACAGAGCACTTTCATACTGATGGCACTTCAGTGTTAAAAAAATATATACTAATAACAATAAGAACGTGAAGAAACCCAATATATGATTTGTGGGATCAAGGTTCCAGTGTGTGTATGATAGTGTAACAAGACACATGCCTTGAACTCACTTGTATGCCTTGAATGCATCCAAATTTAGATTAATTTGAAAACATCTGCCCAAATTCTGATGTTCACAGTATATTATCAGTATCAGAGCTAGTCAGCCTACGTTACCTATATAGCTACTGGAGAGAAATAGGCACATTTACAGTGGGATCCTTCAGTGAGTGTTTAAAACAGAGTGAATCACATTGTAAGATTGCCTATTTTTCTGCTAGTGAATGAGCTCCAATTTCATTGCCTTCTTTTCTTTTTCATTGGTTTTAACTTTTCTCTTCTCATATCCATTAATTTAATTTTGTGTCTGGAAGTGTTTGCTTGTTTCGCTTAACTGAGTTTCTTAGATATCTGAGTCCCTCATATTATTACTGTTATGTGCAATTATATGGGGTATACCCGCTAAGTGGTTCTTCTACCTACAGTATAAAATATGATAGAGGCATTATTGTAGCACATACAAATGAAATTAATAAAGTTTATTTGCCCAAAGATTCAACTATAAAATATAAAGTTACATGCATGCTGTAAAGGTTTTTCCATAAAACACAAAACACTTTTCTTAAAAAATCACATCAATTTCGAGAGACAAAAATATGTATTACATTTTAACTCTGTAAAGATTTTTATCCTAATGTTTAAAATCCTTTAAAAAATGACGTCTATAATGGAAAGCATGGTAAGAATAAATTGAATCATCAGTTCAGAGATATATTGAGAAATATGCAGTTTAAAGTAGTTTGCAGTTTAAAACTGTTTCTGGAATCAGGGCTATAAACATGGCTTGCTATATTATCTTAACAGGAAAATTTCAGTGTGACACCCAGAATTTTAAATGAAAATGGCTTACATATTCTAAATATTTGTAACAACAAAGATGGTTAGTGTGTGTTTATTTTGAAATTACAGTGATAAAAGAAAAATACATTTTTATATATATTTCCTGCAGAGACCTTAATTACTACAGGAGGAAGTATTTGCTCCAGAAATAATATGCAATTTGTGACCTCTCACATCAATATCTATGATATATTGTATTAGATTTATGTAATTATTTGCTTCTATTCTTTATATTCCTAATGAATATGGCATATACTTTCATAGCATTAACAAAATAATATTTTCAACATAAATTTCTAAAAAAAGTCCTTATTAAAACTGATGCAGAACATTTCAAAAACTAGGTACACATAACTGATATATCGTTATTCGACTGCCTTCATTAAAAATCAAGTTGTGCTACCTTATCAGTGTACCTTAGGGTTTCTCACATGCATGACGAGCTATGCTCCAGAAAAGATCTCATCTGGTCACGGGTCAGACCTATCAATTACAGATGCTTAGCGTACTGTAAGTACTTCATCTGCTGATAGATACCTCTGGATAAACAACTGAATTAAGAGAGGGAGTAACAACAAATAGATGTAGAATCCCTGCTATGATAGTGCAAAATCTAAAAAAACCCAACACATTGTCACAGTGTTTCCTTATATTTATGTGAAAGTAAGGCTTACATGAAACAAGTCTAGAATTCTTTACAACAAGCTTAAGAACCCCCATTATACCAATGAAAAGTTGCCAATTTTATAAGACTCAATAAAGCAAAGCATATAAAATACATGTGCAGTACCTGTGGAAGGATCTTTGAAGATTTTTGATGCCATGATGTTCTCTGTAGAAAGAATAGAAATTATTTGTTACCTAGCTGAAAATATCACAGTAGAATAAACGCAAGGTGTGTATTTTGTTCATTGAGGTACTGCTATTTAAAGGACATGGCCATTTGCAGGAAATGGGCCTCTGTCTATCACCTAGTATAAAAAGCATGTTTCAAACTTGTCTAAGACATAAAAAAAAAAACCCTAGTTTCCTTGAATTTTCTTGACCTCTCTTTTTCTTTCCCCTTTTATTGTCCTGCCTCTGCTAGACTTTTTGTGCTGAAAAATGACAACGGCACATCTGAAGTCAAATTGCGAGCCTGACAGTAGGAAAGAAATGGACACAGAGGTAAAATCACTTTTGTAAATACATTTGAACTTTTCAGGATAAAAGATTCTGCCTGTTTGACAAATTTCATTTTTTCCCTTTCTGTCCATTTGTGTTCAACTTTCTCTTTGTTATGTTAGCACTGGAAATTTTTGAAATGCATTAGGACATGAAAGTATATTGGAAGCACTTAGTCACTGCTTTGTTATAAAATTATCTTCTGACCTCTAAGTAGAAACTGATGTTCAAAGGATGATAAAGGGAATTAAGTTAGTTTTAAACTAAAGAACAATAGCTTCATCTGATAAAATGTTTTAAGGCAGAGGCTGGAATTTCGCAAGGGATTAATAAAGTCAATATTAGAAGTGGAAAGAAAAAGGAAATCAGACAATTTGATTCCAAAACCCCTATTCAGCTTCTGTTTTAATAGATAGCATAGGATTGGTTTTTGTTGTTGGTTCATTGGGGTTATTTATTTTTAATGTTACTGTTCCTAGGCAGGTGGAAGACCTATTCTGGTTCAACTACAGAACATGTGGTTTAATTAGAAGCAGCAAATTAGTGCTTTCCTCTTGCTTATTCCTCAATGAACCATCACAGACTGAAGGAGAGATGAATCTCATTTAACACTGGTCACCCAACAAATATTAGATAATTTAAGCTAGCTGTTAATACCTTTCTGCCCTTTCCTAAGATGTCAGACATAATCAGGATGAACTTTGCAGCTTTTGACTTCTCCTCACAAATTGTAGAGAGAAAATGAACTTAAAATAGATACTAAAGACAAATGATAAAACTTGGATCAGAAGTAAACCCACTACAGTTGAAAAGCTTCTTATGCACTTTGAAACCCTCCATCTCTTGTTTTCAGTGAAGGGGGCCATAGGGATGCTGGGGAGGGACTCTTCATTAGGGACTGTAGTGATAGGATGAGGGATAACAGGTTCAAACTTAAACGAGGGAAGTTGAGATTGCATATGAGGATAAATTCTTTACTGTAAGGGTGGTGAGGCAGTGGAATGGGTTGCCCAGGGAAGTTATGAATGCTCCATCGCTGGTGGTGTTCAAAGCCAGGTTGGACAGAGCCTTGGGTGGCATGGTTTAGTGTGAGCTGTCCCTGCCCATGGCAGGGGGGGTGGAACCAGATGATTTTAAGGTCCTTTCCAACCCTAACTATTCTATGATTCTATACTACACACCATTAAAGCAGCAGGTGATCCTATCCATCTTTTATAAACATTCCCCATGATTCTAGGTCTTGGAATATGAATGATCATCACCTCTGTACTGCATATAATTAAAACCAAAACCAAGTCCACTAACCAATCTGACAATAAAACCTTTGACTTCTAGGAAGGTTAACTTAGCATTATCCTACAAGCCACCTGCTACAGAAAGGCAAACTAAGATTTAGTGAAAAAAAAAATGAGAAAAATGAAATCCCTCTAGGAAAGGACAAGTAGAAGAACAGTTGCATAAAATGGACTGAAAAAGAAAATTATATATAGGCACTTTAAAGAGGTTGTGGCTTCTGAGCTCCATGTTACTATTTTTTTTTCTGTTGAATCTATGATTTTTTGATATAAAATACCTAAGCACAGTTCTACACATACCTATCTGAGCCTACAGCAGGATGAATATGATTTTTCTCTTCTTATTTACTATACCACCTTTAAGAAGAAATAAAAAATTAGTTAATACACCAAGCACTGAGATAGATTGCTCATTTTTTTGTTGTAATTAAAAATCAAGGCCTGAAATTATTCATACCTTTTCTCATCCAATGCCTTTTTGTGTATTACTGTGCATGAAAATACTGTGTGTTACTCTGTATTAAGACATTTTAATAATGACATCTGCCTAATTTCTATTTTAGCCACATAATGTGCAATCTACACGGAAAGCATAATTATCTCCAGTCAGTAAGAAAAACAGAAGTTTGGATTCATGTCACTCAAATGCCCAAACTATTCACTGGAGACCTATCTATAGGTTAACCATATATATCAGATAACTATATATAGAAGTAACTAGGCTCCACCTAAGTGTGTAAATGTGATGAATCTTGACCTGACAAATACTGTATGATGTCAGCTACCTGGTGTGTGCAATTCTAACAAATGCAGAGCTTCTACTGATTGGAAGATTGCTTGTGAAAGGCAGGTCACAAATTTAAAAGTCATCTTAGTGTGGTATAACTGTAATTTGAATAATACCCGGTTTGTTTGTCAAATAAATTTGTATTACACTGATAGACGGCCTAGAGAACTTACAAGGACTCACTGGAGGAGCTGCCCTTGCTCAGTCTGAAAAAGAGGCAACTGTCACTACTGCCTGCAGCATTTGAAGGTCAGTTATAAAAACAACAAAACCAAACTCTTCCCACTAGAAACATAACAAAAGCCAGCAAACACTACAAATTTTCAAGACATAACTACAGAGATCATGGCACACCAGGTGTACAAGAAATGTCCCTATTTTGGTTCCATGCAACTCCTGCCTGACCAATCTAGTGGCCTATGATGAAGTGACTACATAAATGGACAAGGGAAGAGTGAGGGATGCTATCCAGCTGAACTTCTGTAAAACTTTTGACATGGTCCCCCGCAAAATCCTTCTCTCTATAATGGAGATATATGGATTTAATGCATTGGCACTTTCGTGGATGAGGAATTGCCTAGAAGGTCACATCCATAGAGTAGTGCTCAATGGCTCAAGGTCTGAATTGAGATCAATGACCAGTGATGTCCCTCAGGGATCCACGTTGGGACCAGTACTGTTTAATATCTTCATCAATGACATAGACATGAGGACTGAGTGCTCCTTCAGCAAGTTTGTGGATTACATCCCCTAAAGGACTGGATGACATCCATAGGGACCTGGATGAGCTCAAGAAATGGGCTGGTGCAAACCTCATGAGGTTCAACAAGGCCAAGTGCAAGGTCCTGCACTTGGGTCAGGACAATCACCAGTATCAATACAGGCTGGAGGGATGAAGGAATTGAAAGCAGCCCTGCAGAGAAAGACCTGGGGTTTTTGGTGGATGAAAACCTGGACATGAGCTACCCAAGAAGTTTCAGGCTGCATGCAATGGAGTGTGGCCAGCAGGTCAAGAGAGGTGATTCTGCCTCTATTCTGCTCTGCTAAGACCACACCTGGAGTACTGCATCCATCCTTGGAGTACAAGATATAGACCTGTTGGTAAAGACAATAATGTGCTGTGTCACAACACCAGGTGCCACAACAATGATCAGAGAAATGGAACACTTCTCCTACAAGGAAAGGCTGGGAGAGTTGAGGTGGTTTAGTTTCAGGAGGGAAAGATCAAGGGAGACCTTATTGTAGCATTTCAATGCTTAAATGGAGCTTACAGGAAAGATGGGACACACTTTTTAGTAGGGCCTATAGAAATAGGAGAAGAAACAGTGATTTATAACTAAAAGAGGGTAGTTCCAGATCAGACAGAAGGAAGAATTTTTTTTTTTTTTTTTGTGATGAAAGCTATGAAACACTGAACAGGTTGCCCAGAGAGGTTATAGATACCTCATCCCTAAAAGCATTCAAGGTCAGGCTGGACAGGACTTTAAACGACCTGATCTAGTTGAATACGACCCTGCTCACTGCAGTAGATTTGGATTAGATGACCTTTAAAAGTCCCTTCCAACCCAAATGATTCTGTGATACAGATCCCCAGATTTCCTCTTGAACCACCACCAATTCTATGATTCTTTGAGAAATCTACAGCGTCAAAGAAAGCAAGTGAATTTTTCAGTTTTCTAGTGTTTGTGTGATGTTTGTTTTGTGTTCTCTAAGGTACTTAGATGAGAGTTAGACAAATAGCAACAGTCTGACACTTCAGCTAGAATTCTAGACTTCAGCTAAGTTCAAGAGCTCAAAATGAGATGACAAAGTAGTTCTGAACCTTTTTGAAAGAGTGTATATTGCTCCATGTAATTGTGTTGAATTTCATAACCATGTTCTCTATTTGTGACTCAGTTATTGTTTATGCTAAATGTTGGTTTTTTTAACTGAAAAAATATGATCAAATGTATACATCTTTGTCTAATTTGCATTTTTATGTAGGCTAACTATTTTTACAAGCATGAATCATATCTTTTGGTCTCAAGGTCAATGCTGGATCAGCTAGTAGCTCTGTAAGTTTGGATGAAAAGAAATATGAGTTACAGCTTCAAAATGTGTCTTTTTATAAACTTGGTATTCTGATACTCAGATTCTAGCTAAGTGGAATTTATTGATCTCTGGATAAATAGTGATGAGTGTAAAACAGAGCAGAAGATAACTAATTCAGCTCTAATGAGACTGAACATCAAGCTATTAAAGAATGGAAATATGAAGACAAATGATCAGCAAAGCTGTGAGGAAAGAGAAACAATATTGTAATATTCAGCATTGTTTTCTTTTCCGCTTAGTTTGGATTGAATTAATTTTTCACAACATTTTCTATACTAATTTGCTGCAACATTGCTTTTAATTTTCTTATAAAGTCCCTGTTCTCAGCTAAAAAAAAAATTACATTTTTATCACTGAAATTTTGATAAAGATGTCATAGTAAATGTGTTACACATGCAGAGTTTTAGTAAAATATATGGAAAATAAATATTAATCTACCAAAATCTACTTGGTTTAGTAATGGATTCATTTTCAACAATAAAAAAAAAACAAACCACATTTGAACTGCTCATGTGTACACCTCAGGTACTTTTTTATCTCCTTCCTTTATATACATGAATAAAAGATTATAAGGCATATTGAAGTCCTTCAGGAGTTTTTGAAGTCATTGTGTATCTTGTAAACACACCTGTACCAACAGGGAAACTGTGCGGGGATTGTGCAGAAAAAACTGTACACAATGCAAGGTCTTCAGAATTTAAATGTTGGAGTGTTCTGTCAGGTCATTCTATGTAATACTCAGATTACCCTGACTCTTATCAAGCTTCTTTAACTGATTCCTTTATTTTCATTTCCACCAACTCAATCTCTGATCATTGCATAGTTATAAAGTTCATTATGCTTCTATATGACTGGAAAGTTCATTATGTTTCTGTATTGAATTGCTGAGATGCTGGAAATGTTTTCTGTTAACTTTATTTATATTTATTCATTGAACACTCTTGAAGAGTTAACATATTTGTGGGATTTTTTCTTTAAAATAAGCAGTAAATCACTGAGAATTTACTGCAACATATATCAATCCTGTCAAATTAGCATGCAACGCTGAATGCCCAAAGTTGATTGCCATTATTTGAGCTCCTTTGAAAAGATAGTGACACTTACAATTTCAGCTACCAAAGAAAACCTGCAGGGTACTGATTACCTGACCCACAGTGCTTTAAGTTCTGACTAAATGCACAGATAACTAAAATAAGGGGCATGGCTATCAGAAACCTGTGGTTCATTGCTTTGATGTTTCTGCTGTCTGGAAAATTCAAGATGATTTCACTACATCCTCACACTATTTCCCTGAAAAAAAATTAAAAATCTTGGGTGTTATTTTTAATTCTTCAGAACCTTGTGAGGTATGGTATGGTATGGTATGGTATGGCATGGCATGGCATGGCATGGCATGGCATGGCATGGTATGGTATGGTATGGTATGGTATGGTACGGTATGGTAGAATATGTTACAGCATAGCACAGCATAGCATAGCAGACCATAGCAGAGCATAGTGTACCATAATATCTATGCAACACAAAACAGTGAAGTGGTTTGCTTATGGAAATCATTCTTCAGCTTGTTTATTAGGAAACCAGTAAGTATAGATTCAAAAGTCAGGTACTTTGATATTATGATACTACAGTCTATTGAGAATAACTGAGAGTTTTCCCAGACAGAATCTGTCTTATTTACATATGAGGTGTTTACAAATAGCTATGCTATTTATATTTCTTGTTATAATTTCATGGTTTAGGTTTATTACTCTTTCAGGAATGGTTATTTGGCTTACTTCTGTGTGTAGTGAGTAGACAGAATAAGATCAATCTTCTAAAAGACATCAGTATATTAATACAACAGCTCTTGAGCTACCAAATTGTCAATATAGCACATGAATCAAGTAGGCACAGAAGAACTCGGAAGGTACATATCAAGAATAAATCACTTCATTGCTCATTAGTATTTTCACTCTTTGTCTTCTATACAATATAGAATCCAAAAGAGATGTTTTACCACCTGCTTTTTAGCTATTATTTGTCCCTTCCTTACATACTTTGTCCTCATATTCTTTTACTGTCATTTCAACTTTTAGCAAGTCATTAAGATAGACACCCCATTGGCAAAAAACTAACATAACCCTTCTTGCAAGGAAGGCCATCTCTGAGGATATAATATCAAACAGAGCAATTTGCTTAATTGTATTAAATGTCAAGCCACAATTTATAATGTTGGCATGCTTTCTTTGGAAAAGTGATGTGTGCACACATGCATGCATGGTGGTATCTTTATGGATATTGCTGTACGTTAAAAATGATAGTCACATAATTGAAAAATAGCATGAACAGTTCACATCCTGACAAACCTCCAAGTTATTGTACTAAGTTTAAAGAATTTCTTTTTTTCATCTTATTTTCCATACAATAAGCGTACCAAAGTAACTTACCACAGTCTACTAAAAGTTCAAAACAAGCAAAATTAAGTATTACAAGCAGCTTCACCTTGAGCATCTTTCACGCTTCCTGTCATGCTTTTTTTAAAAATTTCCCAACATTTAATACTTGAATGAAAAGATAGTCTGTTATTTGATATGGATTATGATGCTTTCCGCTATATTCCATGTATAAACATGCACAAATACATACTCTAATGTATCTAAAGGCAAATGCTTGGGTTACTGCTCTAAATATGGCAGGTGGCTATGTATTTCTTGAAACAGAGTATAGGACTGATTTTAGTCAGTGTTCACTGAACTATTGAAGTTACTTCTTTTTAAGGAATCTGAACCCAAACAGTGCCAGGGAACTGAAAAAGAAAAAAAAAAATCTTAAATAAATGTTATTTAGCCACACTTTAATTGATAAGTGTATATATATATATATATCTCAACTGAAACTGGTAAAAGTATGATGAATACTATAATCACAGTTATTATTGCATCAATAAATAAAGAATAAAAATTTAAGAATAGAAAGTCTTATGGCGTAAAAGAACAACAAAATTGTAGAACTTCTGCAGGAGCTTTTCCCAACAATACTCACTTCTAAATTGTCCAGATTAAAAATCTGGGGCCTTTTCACTGTGTGAAGCCTAGCCAAATAGCCATGCTCAGTTAAGTGAGACCTTACCTTGATCTTCCTAGCTCAAGTTTTCTGCATTTATCTTGTAACTTATGGAAAAACAAACCAGCAAGAAGTTACTTTTGTTACAGAGGTGTATGACTGGAGAATGAAACCAGAAAATGACAGAAACTTCATGACAACCACTAATTGCCAATATATATGAGAAAAATTGAAGATGTGGCCTGGGGCTATGTGATTAGAGACCACTGGTGGCTTTTGTTGACAATTTTGACATATGGAAGTAAGAAAACAACAGCACCTTGGGAGTGGAGGGGACCACATTCACAGCTGCTCAGTGCCATGGAGAGAGGTAAGCCCACGGCAGCACCATTCTGATAGAACAGTCTCTTACCAGGAACTTAACATGGGCAGTCAATGAGCACCCTGCTTGTCTGGGTCCACACTGCTGGTCCAAACTGAATTTGGAGGGGTTGCAACCCTGACTGGTGTGAATTGTGCATATGTTGGAGAATAGAAATTTGGAAGTTGGAATTGCTCCATCTACTGAACACATCGACATAGTCTAGGGTGAGGCATCCCTACCCATGGCAGGCAGGTTGGAACTACCTTAAGGTCCTTTCTGACCCTAACTATTCTATGATTCTATGATCCTGCTTATTAAGTAAAGTTTAGACTATGTGTCACTGATTGGTGTGTTTCTGTTCTTGCATTCACCCCACTTAAACCATAGAATAGAATCATAGAATCTTTTAGATTGGAGAAGGCTCCTAAGATCATCAAGTCCAACTGTAAACAATTAGAATTTCATATCAAACCTTTTCAGAGACTACATTTGAATAATCCTAATTTAGATCCTAGAAATAAACTGATAATGAATCTGATGAAATAAATCTCACTATAATTCACTGGCATTGGAGAGAATCAAATTTGAACGCATGTGAAGAATTTGAAGTGGCATTTCATTATATGGTAGTTAATGTGCTTCCTCTAGTCCAAACTGAAACAAAGTTATAGTGATGTTTGATTTCCATTCACTGGCAACAAGCAGAGAAAAATGAGTTGTATTTGTGGAATTAAAAGTTTAGGAGTTATACATCTCAAGCCCACAATTCATGTTTCTTTAAGAAAGGTTAGTTTTGTCATTTAGATTGTGAATCTGAGTACTCTGGTTTTAACTGATTATTTTTCAATAATAAAAATGCAGCTTATTCACTGTTAATAATTCTATTGCATCAGAATTTTTCAGAGGGAAACCTGCCTAGTTTCTAAAAGACAGTATGTGCCACACTGCTAGCTTCATCACTTTTGCTTTATCTATGAAATCTCTATCTCAAGACTGAGAACATATATATTGAATTTTTTTAGCTAATACATTGAGCCAATTCCTTTAAACTGTTATGCACCTGCTCACGTGTTCTTGTAAAACAAATATTAAAATTTCAGCTTCAAATATATTGCTATAAATACAATAATGACTAGACACTTAAACAGTAGATTATACTCAAATGACTAGATAAGTTTTCTGAAGTATCAGCCCAAAGACAGTAACATTTGAGCATAAGTACAAGTACATTGAAACCTGTTATTAAAAAAAAAAAAAAGTCTCGCCTTTGTATTGCCTGCGAAAGAATTTGTCAGCCATAACAAAACACGTCAGAGTGTGTGCAGCAGTTCAGTGTAGACAATTTTGTCAGTGCTGAAGTATCTAAGTCTACCTCTTTTCTCTTTTAAAGTACTAAAACAGTGTAACATGTAATTATTTGTTAGCAAAGTATAGTCTATGCATTCTGAAAAAAAGAAAATTATTACTCTTACTTATTTGGTATCATAGCATTTAAATAAAGGAAAAATCCAGCTGTGTTTCAAGCAACTTGAATCTAATTAGAGAGGGTCTTCCTGATAGTCATTTACTAGAGAAAATAAAGAGCAGGCAGTATTTTTGTTACATCATATATACTCCAAAAAGCTAAAAATACATTTTTTAAAAAAGTAATACTGTAAAATAAAATATACTTGAAAACTACATCCAAAAGAGAGGAGGTAAATGTTCATTTTCCTTCTGTTCTTGACTGCTGAATACTATTAATTATATTAACACTATTATTTCACATTTACTTTGAGATTGCTAGGTTACATGCCATCATACAATCCTTAAGGATGGGTCAGTCTTCATGTATGTTTACAAGAGGTCTGTATTCCAGAAATGCTGAAGGACAGTCTGGATGGGGCTTAGAGCAATGTGATCTAGTGGGAGGTGTCCCTGTTCGTGGCAGGGGCGTTAGAAAAGTAGATGATCTTTAAGGTCACTTCCAAACCAAACCATTCTATGAAAACCTATCAGATTCTGCCATCAGCTGGAAAGGGATTTTTCAGGCCTATAGCTGAAGAAAAGCCTAGAATGAGGAAAGGGAGAAAAAGTGTTGTCAGAAAGAAAAAATAAATCCTGGGTAATGGTTGGGTGGACATCGGAACTGCTAAGGTCTCAGGCTGTCATTGTGATCAGCATTTGCAAACCTTTGTGGCTTGTTTTCTTTAAAGCAAAAGTTAGCAAACAAAGTCCATTCATGTAGAACCAGAATGCAGGTGAATATCATTCTATCATTCTATTTAAAGATAAATTGAGTAAGTATTACAGTGAGGATTTGGTGGTGGTGGAGGAAGGTTGTGGGTGGAGTTTTTTGGTTGGTTGGTTTGCAGTGGTGATGACGCAGAATCATTTTCTTTCTCCTAATTAAAATAGATTTTGATATTGTTAGAAATAGTTATGCTTAGGTTGTGAAGAGAAACATCAGAAATAATAAGGGTTTAATATGATTTCAAGATAATTGCATTTTACAGTAAAAACACCTCTCAAAGAGTCACTCTTCTTCTGCTTCACATATTCCCAGAGCTTAGTGCTTCAGCAAGCCGCCAGCAAGTAAAACATGAGGGAGAGAGAAAAAAAAAAGACTAACTACAATATTAGCTCAAAAGCCTGACTCCTCTTGGCCAACGTATTGCTGCAGTAAAGAGATATAATTCAGAAGGAAAATTTCACAGTCCTTCCTTTTGCCATTCTTTAGCTTACACTCCCTCTCACTCTCTCTCTTTCTTGATTAGGACAATGAGATATGGAAATTAACTAAAAAATGCTGTAAGAAATTAGTGCTTCTAAATTATCAATGGGCCGAAGGCCCCCCTGGTTCATAAACTGTCTCCTTGTTTCGTAAGAAGATACTGGCTTGACTCCTCAATAAATTGAAAAAAAGTGCAACAAAAAGGTATTTCAAACCCTTGACTTGCGATCTTAACTTTAATCATGAGCAACCATGTCTCCTGCAGGGATGCAGAAACTCTTTGTTTTGCTATTTACAGAGGCTGGACGGTAGCAGTCTCTGATAGTATTGACAGCTGTGCATTTTATGTCTCCTTCTATGTTCTTGTTCATATTTTCCACTTCCAAAGTTAATACCAAGGCCAGAATACAGAGAATACTATTTGCCTTGACCAAGAAGTGACTTCTTTTTAAAAGCCATTAATTTGTATCAACAGCTGAACTGCTCAAACTAGCAAAATATTTCTGATCGTTATTTTCTTGTGCCACATGAGACCATGAAAAATAGCTGAATCAAGGCCACCAAAATGTGTTTCTTTTTGACCTTTATATCCTGCAGGCTACTGTGATTTTCATCCATCTATGAAATTTCTAAGGTTACAGTGTAAATACATGATTCTAGAAAAGACTGGAGAAATGAAGAATGGTTTTCTGCATATGGAATAGCTATTGCAATTACAAAACAAAAAACATTGTATCAGATCAAACAAGTCATATCTCTATTAATACTTTATACAGACTTGCAACATAGTCGGATTTTTCTGTCTTGCTGAAACACTGGAATACTTGGCCTTTTTGAAGCATGACTTTTTCTGTTCAACCAAAGCAACATAAATAATATGAGCTATCTCAAAGCATTTAACATTATGCACAGTACTGTTTTTGATAACAGAGGTATTTAAAGTTAATACGTGTCTGCATTCCTTTTAACTGTCAGACATTAAAGACTGTGCAGTCATAAGATATCTGTGAGCTAGAACAGGGCTTAATTTGATTTTTTTAACATGCTATAAAAACACAGTCTTTAGTGATTCTGACATAATTGAAGTTCATTTCTAATACTACAGAATTCAATTTGTGTGCAGTTTTGTTTTGTTTTTATGAGAAACAATTGCAAGACAATTATAAGATGCATAAAGGGAATGGGAGAGGAGGAAAAAAAAAGCTATAATATTAATTCTCTCTTTTTGTATTTAAACAGCAATACTGACTGAAGTCAACGAAATACAAATAAACATTGTACAATTTATATTCACTCCTAGATGTCTTCAGATAATAATGAATTTATTTTTAAATTTATTTTAATGAGGAAAAACATCTAGACCCATTCAAATATATCCAGAACATTATCCTCTTAATAAAGTTGAAATGGCATTTGAACTTGACCACATAAGCTTCTGATGTAAGGCTTAATTTTAATAATTGCTTACAGTGACATGAAATCTTGACGAATGTTCTGTGACTTCAGTATGTTCTGTAAAAGTTTGTTTCTGTTCATTTAGTTTACGTCAGTGCTATGAACTTCAGAAAAAAAAGAAAAGGAAAAGAAAGAAAAAAAAGAAGAAAAAAAAAAGAATAAACAATAAGAAAAAGAAAAAGAAAAAAAGAAAAAATGAAAAAGAAAAAGGAAAAGAAAAAGAAAAAGAAAGAAAAAGAAAAAGAAAAAAAAAGAAGTTTCTGTACTGTAGATATAAAGAAAACAGTAAAGAGAAGGACTTCGGAGAAAACTGCACTTTGTTGCCATAAATAAATTCAATCTAACACTGCTACTCAATCATAAGCTTCTTTGAGATAATCTGGAAGTTACTTGCAGGAAATATGGTAACACACACTATTCCTGAAGAAAATTTAAGTATATAGATTATATATTGTAATATCACTACTGTAGACATCCTCAGTAAAGACTTTCCGTACATCATATGGTTGTTTTTTTTTTTTTTTTAATAAAAATAGAGTGAAGATGAAATATGCATTCCCTCAACTTTCTCCATGCAGCCAAGCGTGATTTTGCAATTTGCATTTATAGACTTAAGTAGTTAGTAAGGGAGAAAAGAGTATAGATTTAGGGATAAAGTTTGTTTAACAACCTTCTACATCTTGATCTGTGTATCATCTGCGAAGTTCCACAGTTAGTCTTTCCAAGGGCAAATTTTCAAAATTTCATGCACTAATGATAATTAATCCTTTCTGCGAAACTGCAAATTGAGGACTGGCAGTAATCAGACATTAAGCATGGGATATCTCACTGACTTCAGACATTTAGATTAGACATTAGGAAAAAATTCTTCACTATGAGAAACTGGAGCAGGTTTCCCAGAGAAGCTGTGGTTGCCACATCCCTGACAGGGTCAAAGCCAGGCTGGACAGGGCTTTGAGCTGCTTGGTCTAGTGGAAGGTGTCCCTGCCCATGGCAGGGGAGTTGGAACCAGATGACTGGGGTGCTCAAGGCCCTGTCCAACCTGTCCTTGAACACTTCTTGGTTCTCTTCAGATTTCCTGTATTTAATTTTACTCTAGGTCTTCAGAGACTCATCAGAATGAAGAGTTACTAATACCGACTCTGAAAGGTGCTCTAAGAATAAATTAGTCCAATTTGGGAATCACCATGATAGAAGCTATAAATTCCTGAATAAGCAGAACCCTAGACAGTTTTATAATTAACAGAAAAGAATAGGTTCCCCTGGAGACAGAAGAAAAGGTGAAATGAACTCAATATTATTTCTTAAAGAGGAAATTCAGAGAAGAGAATGAACTGCATAAAAGTTAGTATTACATATAACACAGTGATTTTTGCATCCTTCATAGACACTTACGAGGGTGTCTGTTGGCCATCATGTGTATATGAATAGGTTTCTGAAATTATTTTATTCCTACCATTTCACATAGAATCATAGAATAGTTAGGGTTGGAAAGGACCTTAAGATCATCTAGTTCCAACTCCCCTGCCATGGGCAGGGACACCTCCCACTAAACCATATCACCTAAGGCTATGTGCAAACTGGCCTTAAACACTGCCAGGGATGGAGCATTCACAACTTCCCTGGGCAACCCATTCCAGTGCCTCACCACCCGATCTTTAATTTGTCAAACTGCTTTACACTTAATTTTAAAAGTTAACAAAGGCAAAACAAGCAAAGCTGACTGCTTAAATATGATGGGATTTAACTAAAATTATATAATAGTTACAGTGCTATGAATCTAGAGTGATCTTTAGACAAATACGTATATTAATTAATGTTAAATTATGATTAAAGTTAATTCATTTTTTATTTTTTTTAGCACATTACTATGAATGTTTATAGTGAAAATATAATCTGTGGATAAAGTGATACTCATAGATGACTAAGTATTTTAACGAATATTTGGCAGGGTTAAAAAGTATTAATTAATGATTCTATATGATTATAAAAAAATTTTGAAGGCATTTAAATGTGGCAAGTGCCTTGCCAGGACTCTGCCAGGACATGGCTACAGATAAATTAGTCAGATGCACAGAACTTCTTCAGGCCCTGGATTTTAAGTCATCTATATTGCTAGAAAGATCAGATCTATGCCAGCTAGTATTCTCTCCAGTAGTGTGTGGGCATCGTTTGAGAATTAGCATGGGAGAACTGGGCATTCAATAATAGTAGTACTGAAAAAAAGATAATTTAATTTACAAATATAAAGAAAGATCCAAAGTTCTGTTTCACCTGAGTCAGGAAAGAGTAGTTCTTGCCTATATATAGCTAGGACTCTGCTTTTCTGTCTGCTGAGCTGATGGGGAGGAAAACAAGGAAATGGGTGTTTCAGCAATACACAGTAAGACACATTGTGGTATTGTCAGTGAGGTTCTGCAGGCAAATAACTGAGTTGACTGGATTTGTATAAGATCAGTATCCACCAAAATGCAGCAAAAGATTTTTCAAGAGTGTTCCCTAAGAACAGAGTGAAATTCATTCCAAAATGTGCTTTCAATCTTCAACTATTCACTAACTATAAGGTTATTTTGAGGACATAATGTAATGGTTTAAACTCAGTGGGCAACTAAGTACCACACAGCCATTTGTTCACTTCCCCCCCCAACCTTGTAAGATAGTGAGGAGAACCAGAAAAAGGTAAAACTCATGAGTTAGGAACAGTTTAGTAGCTAAAATAAAGTACAATATAGTAATAATACTAATAATAATATTAAAAAGAGTGATAACAAAACAAAAAGAGAAGGAGAAAACAAAACAGAACAAGGAAACAAAAAAAAAAAAAAAAAACACAAACAAACAAAACAATGAAACAACCAACAAACAGAAATGATGCACCCAACCCATCCCTGAGTGGCAATTGGTCCCTTCAGGGTAAGTCCTCCCAGCTTTTATACTGGGCATGACATGCTGTGGTATGGAATAGTGTGGGTCAGCTGTCCTGTCTCTGCTCCCTCACAACTCCTTGTGTCCCTCACCACTGGCAGAGCATGAGACTGAAAGTCCTTGATCAGAGTAAGCACAATTACAACATGGGTGTGTTATCAGTGTTGTCCTCAAACTAAAGCAAAAACACAGCACTGCACCAGCTACTAGGAAGAAAAGTAAATCTATCCCAGCCGAAACCAGAACAAGCAGCATCTGGCCTATCTCATGTCAAGTTCTGCAGGTCTTCACAAACATTTCCATAAACCTTACAATAGCGACTGCGCTGTACATTACAACAATTGAGCTTTAGACTAGTTCTGGCATACTAATAATCTAGCAATGGCACCACAAAGCCAAATGGACGGTCAAAATAAGGACTAAATGCCTGCTTTTAGCAATACCTTGGATTAAATACACAAATGCAAAGAAAGATGTTGTACATACGCAACACAGGCAACACAGTTTTGCTTTGCTTGTGGTATCTAAACTGATAGGAATCCTTAGCATTTCTAAATAAAAAAGTCAAAGCAACAGAAAATGATGCTGTTCACAAATTTTAATCAGAAATTCAGAAACCTAGACCCACTTTCCTTTTTGCTGGCTTTTAGGGGTAGAAGTGGGAATCTTCACAATACTCCTTCAATTTATTAGATTTTGCATGAAATAATTAAATATACATTTTTCTAGAGGAAGATGAAGTAGGAGATATCACAAAATTCTTACCTGATGGTCAGGGCTGTTACTTATCATAGGGGAAACCTTCCTCCAAAATGCTATTCTAGTGAGTATTTAATTCATAATACTTAAATTTTCATTAATGTATAAACTGAAAAAATTAGACTCTTTTTAAATCAAGGCTGTACAGATCAAAACTCGTTGTTTCTTTTTGTTTGTTTGTTTTTTTCCTGCCCCAGTGAATACATAATTAATATCAAAGTGGAGCAGCTTTTCCAAAAAAGGATTGTCAGCTTAAGCTATAACGTATATCTTAAAAAAGAGTAAGAGATGCACTTTTTAATTCTTTTGGGTAAAAAGAAATTGAAAATGGGTTTCAACTCCCAGGTGCCAGGAACTGAGAAAGATGTTACTTTAATATCTTCTGTTTGAGATTACTAAGTAGGTTGTCTACCTGATTTTAAAAGCTGTTTCAGTATTAAGAATACTATAAGGAGGTAATTATGTCAGTTCCTGTCTAGCCCAGGTGTTGCTCAGCATACCGAGACATGAAATTGCATAATGGTCAAGTGTTCCAGGTTTAGTAAAGAAACCAACACATTCCAGCACAACAGCCTATGCTTCTGATTCTCTAAGTGATAGTTACAGTTGGCATATTGTCTTACTGGGTACAGGGATATTCTCAGAAGTATGAAAATTCTTCCCCCACTGGATGAAATAAAAACATAATTTCATCTTTATTTCACTATCATATTCTTCATATTACTAATTTACTAGTTAGCAGGCATTCAAAGTGCCAGCTCTGTACAATATTTGGAGAACCTTGTGTTTGGGGGACAGATTTCAGCTCTCTAATGTATAATACATATCTTTGTATCGGTCCTGTGATTAAATAGCATATAAACTGGTAATTAGGAAGAGGCCAAATGAATTGGTGATATATGGGTAGCAGAGCTTTTCGCAACTTTTCTTTGAGCAGGCAGCCCAGTTAGGGTAGTACAGTCATCCTAGCTACAGGAGTTTCAAAGTTGTGTGCAAAAGGAGTTGGAGAAGCAGGAAACAAACTATAGATCATTAGCATAAATGTATAAAATTCTTTTTGTTCTGTGGGAAACCATGATATCAGCCATGTGATTGAGTCCAATACACAGTCCTTCAAGATGTGTAAGACTAAGCTATGCATTAGTTTTCCTTAACTATATGACCCATTCTCCTTATAGGGCACAAAAAATGTCAGGGGAAAAGTGGATAGCCCTAAAAATAAAGTCCAAAGAAAAAAGAAGCTCTGCATTTTAGAACTGTTTGAAACTGGAAAGTTTTAATTTGGTCCTGATCTTCTGGCTGTGCCCTCAGTTCCTTACTCTGGAAGCTATAGTGAACATGCCTGTAGTAAAAATCCCAGAAAGTAGCTGACTCCATGCTGGAGGTCTGTGAAGAACATTTCATGCTGGTAAATCAGACCAAATAAGAAAACAATGGGTGAAAAAAACACAATCCATTTGTAGTGTCCCATTTGTGAAGGTTACAGTTACCACCTTAAATTTAAATTCATGTCTTGCAGTACTTCAGACATAGTAATTTGTAAAACTCCTTTGCATTGTTTAGTGCCATCTGAAATGTAAAGCATATTTATCCAGACACTGTCTGTCCGCATACCATGTAGTTGAAGACACTTCAAATGCCAGAAGTTAAACCTTGGCAGAAAACTTGTTCTGTTTTTTGGGCATATCTACTAGTTCACCTTTCTGCTCTTCTAATTCTGTTAAAATGATTGTGTAGTTCTTCATACCCAAACCAATGAATTTGAAACTTTCTCCTGCTTTCTGCCGGCATCCTAAATGCTACACATGTATTTAATTAGACAACAGGGTGGACATTTCCAGAACAAACACAGTTGTTCACACAAGGATATCTATATTCTCAGAAAAAGAGCTCTTCTTTGGGGATTTGCATGAATTAAAAACGTCTGTACAAATACTGTTTTCCAACTGAAACAAAAATTACATTCTGCATAGTCAAACCAGGACTAGCATTTGCAAAAAAATATTGTGATTCTTTCTTAGTTCTATTTGCTTCTACATAAAGCAAGCAATTCCGCAGTGAACAAGCACCAAGGAATTGTTAACAAGGTCAGGATGATAACTCCTACTTGCATAAATAACAGAACTTTCTCATCACAATATATGCCTATCAAAAAAGCATATTTGGCAAGTGAGCAATGTTTCATATATTTGAACTTTGTGTTTCTGAAGAAATTTTTTGGAAGCCTGTCACATTGTTTATCTAATTTCCTAGGTGATCTTACGTGACAGGAAATATTCCATAAGGGCTAAGAGGTCATAAGAGAAAAAAAAAGGGAAGGGTGAAGTGATGTTGTGATTTAGACTCAGCTGGAACCTAAGTACCACACAGCCACTCACTCACCACACCTTCCTCCCTTCCCCAGATGGCCAGGAGAATTGAAAGAACATAAACCCCATAGTTTAAGACCAATTTAATGACTAACAAAGTACTATATAATACTATTACTACTATTACTACTAATAATAATGGTAAGGGAAATAACAAAGACATATGAAACTAAAAGGGAAAAACCCCCAACAAAAGAGCAGTGATATACAGCACACGTGCTCACCACCCGCTGACTGATATCCAGCTCTACCTGAGCAGCGATCAGTCCCTTCAAGGTAACTCTCCCCAGTTCATATACTGGGCATGACATGCTGTGGCATGGAATACCCCTTTAGCTAGTTTGGGTTGGGTGTCCTGTCTCTGCTCCCTCCTGGCTTTTTTTGCCCCTACTCATTGGCAGAACATGAGACAGAAGAGTCCTAGATCAGGGTAAGCGCTACTGAGACTGTGTGTCTTCAGCATTGCTCTCAGACTAAAGTCAAAACACAGCACTCCATCACCTATTAGGAAGAAAAGTAATGCTATCCCAGCCGAAACCAGGACAACAGCTTTTGTCTGGGATAGTTATTTTCTTCACAATAGCTTCTATGGGGCTATGTTTTAGATTTGTGCTAAGCCCTGTGTTTATAATTCAGGGATGTTTTCAGTAGTGCTGAGCACACATACACAATGCCAAGGCCTTTTCTGCTCCTCACACTACCCCACCAGCAAGCAGGATGGGAATGCACAAAGAGCTAGGAGGAGACACAGCTAGGACAGCTGACCCCAGCTGACCAAACTGATGTCCCATGCTATATGGCATCATGTTCAGCAGTAGACCTAGGGAGAAGTTTTGCAGAGGGGGGAACCACTCAATGGCTGGCTAGGCATTAGTCAATTTGTGATGAGCAACTGTTTTTATTTGCAACACTTATCTTTCTTGGGTTTTATTTTTGTCTGTTATTCGCCCTTCCATCACAATTTATTATTATTTTAACTGTTAAACTGTTTTTTATCTCAACCACAAATTTTCTCTCTTTTACTCTTCTGATTATCTCCCCCATCCTCCTGTGAGTGAGGGAGCAAGCAGTTGTGAGGTACTTGGATGCTAGCTGAGGTTACATCACGACAAAGAGAAAGAGAAAGAAAAGGAAGGAAAGACTGAATTCTACAATTTTTCAACAATATTAAAGCCTTGCATGATCTATCAGTAGGATAAAGGAATTCTTACAGTGACAAAAATGTCAAAATATTTTTGTGGTATTTGTTTATGCAATAATATAAATTGCTTCAAGTTCCATAAAACATTAAGGAGAGAAACACAATGAGTTTTGGTTATGCATTCATATGTCCACACCTCCATATGTTTGCTTTAGTGTATGAATATAAAGCCTAAAATGAAGTACAAGAGATATATGAAAAACTACAAGAAGTTGGGACAGGCAATTCTTTTTCACTGAAAGTCACCAGAAGATAAATAAGCAGTACTCTAATCACAGTAAAAAAGTGAAAGCACAAGATATGAGCAAAATCTTATCTATATGCTTTGATACCTAGAGAGACTGATGTGTTATGTAAAATTCATGTGAGCATGACCAATAAGTCAGTGTAAAATGTATAGAAGGTATCAGTGTTCTTGCCACAGGATCTCAATGAAGTCCTTTTTGTGTCCTCTTCCCTACATCTCTAATTAGTTTCTCAGCTTCATTTTCCATTGGATTTAGGAAAAATCTTTTCTCTAATTGCAACTCACCCTCACGTTTAGCTGTTCTGCAGCTTACTGGATGGAATACTGTTTTGCAAGGCAATATATGCATACTGCCTTTTGCATGTTAGTCTATTCTAATCAGTCTGTTCTACAAAACATAGTTAGCAGCTACACTGGTCATTCGTCAACACCTCCTTTTTTCAACTGCGTCTCCTACTCAGTGAAGTTATGTAGGTGTCTTTTCTTCAGGCCTGAGCAATGAGCTGCAACCAGTTCGCTTATTTGCTCTAATTAAGATCTCCAAAGTAATTCTGCTGCGCAGAATAGTCCTAAGCAGCATGGACTATTATAAATCAGTCGTAGAATGATTTGGATTGGAAGAGATCCTTAAAGATTATCTAGTTCAACCACCCTGCCATGGGCAAGGACACCTTCCACTAGACCAGGTTGCTCAGAGCTCCATCCAGCCTAACCTTAAATATTTCCAGGGATGGGGCATCCACAACTTCTCCGGGCAACCTGTTCCAGTGTTCCACCACCCTCATCACAAAAACTTAGTTCCCGTAGTCTGAATGTACCCTCTTTTAGTTTATAAACATTGTCCCTTGTCTTGTCACTGCAGGCCCTGGCAAAAAGTCTTCGCATTTCTTACGAGTTCACTTTTAATACTGAAATGCCACAATAAGATCTCCCTGGAGCCTCCTTTCTCGAGGCTGGACAACCCCACTCTCTCAGCATTTCTGCATCTGAGACATGTTCCATTCCTCTGTCCATTTTTGTGGCCATTGCCAGATTTCCAGCTCTCTTTGATCTAGCAGAATACCCTCAGATTAGGGCATAGACTTAGATTCTTGCCTCTAGCATGGAGAATGAGATTTACTGCCACAGAAAACTAAAATATGTAGGTTGAAAGAAGTCCCTGGATACCAGTTAGTTCAATGCTCTGCTCAAAACACAGGTAGTGGCAGGGGCTGATCTAGTCATTCAGTATTTTGCCTAGTCATGTCTGAAATATGAGATGGATATTGCACTGCTTTTTTTGAGCAGACCATTCCAGTGTTTGCTGACATTACTGTGAAGAATTTTTTCATTATGTTTAATTGGATATTTTCTTGCTGTAATTTGAGACTGTTGTCTTCTGTACCTTCATTGAGCCCTTTTCATTTCTTCCTTTTAATGTGCTGTGCATGTACGTGTGCAGCTCAGCTCTGTCCAGCCACTGTCAAAGTCATTCAGGAGCTCTTGATCCAGAGACAGGTATATTCTGCATTTCTTGTGTCGACTTTGAATGACAGCATGCCTTAGTACTTTTCTAGGGAGCTTAGTGTGAACCATTCTCTGATTCACAATTCTGAATCCTGACCACAGCTTTCAGCTTTGAAAAATGTGTTTCTTTTTTTTAACTGATCTGAATTTGTAAAACAGGAATTAAATTATCTGTATTTGAAGAGTGAAGAATACCTGTAGCAGAGACAACAGGTGAAAAGTAAAAACAGTTCTGTGTACAAACAAATTAGGTCCTGATGTAACTTTAGTGACATAATTGCAAGAACATTCAATTGCCTCAGAATTTACTTTGGTGTGTGGATGCTATACGGTCTGAAAGCATACAGTAGGCCAAATTTCACTTCAAGCACATTTGCAAAGTCATTGCTTAATGTGTGATTCTGGATATCACTAATACGTACAAATAATTCAAAACCAGTCTCTGTTGCTACACTTTTCTCCATTAACATGAGTTTCAGGGAAAATTCACTTGAAGTACAGAATGTGTGTGCATGAGAGAAAACTAATACAGCAATTGTGAATACATGAAGAATGTAATGAAACAGCTCTATGAAAAGTACACTATGAGTTGTTCATAACATCCAACGTATTTCAGCATTTTCTCAAGTAAAAAAAATCTGTATATAAGCTGCAATAACTATTTCTTTGTTCAACATTCTTCTGCAATAGAAATAAAAAGGTTTTATTTTATTTGTGCCTGAAAATCAGTGGTTACATACCTGAATAACCCATTTTCATAGGCAGAGAATTTAATATTTTTTAATACATTGGTCCTTGTTTATAATTGCAGCTAAATAAACCAAGAATAAGTAATATCTTAAAGAAACACTTGCCTATACATTTTAATATATTAGTTCCCAGTTTGCTGCAACAAGAATAGTTTGACTGATATAACTTTTTCTTTGCACATACTTTATGTTTGACAAGGTTTTTCTGTGACTCTACATAACATAGTACACGAAAAGGTTGTAGTAATGCTTGGGTGACTTCTTAGATTTTGAACTACTTTATAAAAATAAGAAAAAAATACATAGAAGTATATTTTGGCAACTGTATATTGGAAAGTAAATCTAACATTTCTATTTTCCAGATATAAAGGCACTGTGACAGCCGTGCCAATTGCATCTTACTTGATGCAGAATAGCAAACAGTAGGAAAGACATTTTAGGCAAATATAATAATTCCATAAATAGAAAATGGCAGAACATAACTTAAACCCCTTTTTTAATGTTTACAGTGGATGGATTTTAGGAAGTTGTGTCTGAAACTCAGTGGGTAAAAATGCGTAACTAAAACAGATACACATAATGCTGCTAGTAAGTCAAGTTGGAAGGAGAGAAGACTCATAGATAAAACAGTGACTGTAGCTTTTATTATTAATAACTATGTGGAAATAGTTACAAGCAATTTATTTCTAATGAAGACTTCATAGTGTAACTTGATTTAAAATAAGCTGTATGCTGCAATTACAAAGAGAATGGATACATTCTTAAAGTACCCTGGCAAAGCATGTACACTAACACGTATAACATCTCCACAGCTTACAACCAAAGAAACCAAACAAAAAAACCCTATTAAGTCACTGACATATTTGAACTGAATTTCAATGCATTGAAAAACAAAGCTTTGGCTTTCACTCACTTATGAAGCAAACCTTATTTATGTCACCTAGTTGTTTGCAAGATGAACCTTCCTGAGCTTTTTTAGAACTTTGATTCAACACTGAAGTAGATCAACATAACATGCTTTCATCATAACATAGGAAGCTCATTTGAGGCGTCATGGAGCAGTTTTATTTCTCAGCAATAATATTTATGAATTTCATTGTGAAATAATCACTTTAACCACTGCAGGTAATACATGATCTTTACAGTACTTAAAATCAAATTAAACTGCTATTTTCCTGAACACTGCTCTGATTCAGGAGATTAACTTATCCTGAGGCCTTATCACCAACTAACAAAATCCGAAAGGAAATTAGTTTTTTTTGTCAACATCATATATCTTTCTACTTCCAAGTACTACTTCCAAGTCTACTGCCTTTCTAGTTATTTCTTTAAAAATAGTTAACCAAGTTGCCAGCCATGTAAGCTATTAAGTAGAACTTCATTCCATGTGCAAGATTGCAAGTGCAGTCAACACTGTTAACAGAGATTGAAGTAGCTAAGACTCAATATATGTTCCATATTAGAAAATTAGTGGCTTAGATGTTCGCAATTATCTATTTTAATTCAAAAATGTATGTATTTTACCTATTAATTAGTAGTAAGGAATTGTGTTTTTTTCATATCATATTGTATCTTTTCTCAAATCTGAATGACAAACTACGAGAACATGCTGTAAAATGTTAAAAAGATTGGGGAGAGGAGAGGAAGGGAGAAAAGAGGACTGGATATCCATTGGACTGAACCTGTAATTCAACTGCCTGATCAATTCTGGCTGACCAAAACCTAAAGTATGTCATTAAAGGCATCATCTAAATGCCTCTTAAACACACTGACAGGCTTAAGGCATAGACCAACATTCTAGGAAGCCAGTTCCAGTGTTTGAACAACCAGTCAGTAAGGAAATGCTTCCTGATGTCCAGTCTAAATCTCTCCAGACACAGCTTTGAACTATTCCCATGTGTCCTGTCACTGGATACTAGGAAGAAGGGATCAGCACCTCTCCACTTCCCCTCATTGGAAGTATCAAACCAGAAATTTCTCTTAATTGCCTATAGAATAACCCACCACTATTTACATCCTGGCTGAATAATTGGTATTAGACACCCACTACAAAGTCCTTTGTTTTTCTATGCCCCTAAATCTCACCCAGAGGCTTTCAACCACATCATCACTAGCTGTAAGGGCTATACAAATTCTCTTATGTATACTGCAACAGCTACAGCTTGCCTGCCCTACCTGTTCTTCCTGAGCAGCCTGTAGCCAGCACTTCAACTGTGGGACTCATTCCACCAGGTCTCACTAATACCAATGACAGCACAGTTTTGGGAACTACCCAATGTTTCCTGTTCATTCAGTTTTTTTTCTTGTACTGTGTGCACTGGGGTACAAGCATTTCAGATACACTCCTGAGCCCTCGGTGCTCCCTGAAGCAGGGTAAATGGCACTAACACTGCAACCCTTGCAACCCTCAGGCAATGCTGTATCCTTGGCCTACCTACTGCAATCTTTTTTATATTCATAACTCATTTGCATAAAGAAAAAAAGAAAGAAAAAAGGAAAGAAATACCTCCATACAAACGGTTCTAAACTTTCCCTGTAGCGATGATGTAGTGCACCAGGGAAACACCCATTTTAAAGGGCATTTTTATACTTGCTATTTCATTCGAGCAATAGCTGGTTGGGTAAATATGCTTTCATAATCTGGAATCTTTCAACAAGTAAATACAAAAACTGAGTACCTAAGAAAATATATGTTTTTTAGATTTTTTTTTTTTTTTTGCTTTATCCTGCAAACTTTGCTGCTCTATCTGCATTGCAGTGACTGATACATAAACAAGTTATGTTAGCAAGTGGTACATAGTAATTCTCTTATCTACAATGAATTATGCAATGTTCATTTTGAAAAGTTAGTCCAATAACTAAGTTTATTTTGCTACGAAAAACCTTTTATTTTGGTTCTCTGAAGCTTAAAATTTGGGAAGAGGTCCAACCATAGTCCATGTACCCTCCCCAAAGTATTTTTTTTTTCCTTTTTCAGAAGTCTGGTCATTAAACATCAAAAGTATCTCCTCATTAATGCATTGATTATTTTCTGGTAGACTGTGGAGCTCCCCCTCTCCTCTCTGCAATGGAGAGTAGGTGGAGAAGTGTTATTTTCTCAAAAAACACAAAACAGTTGAGATAGCAGAAGGTGTAAATAAGCTGAGAGTGAAATACATATCAGTATTAATAATTTCAATAGCAAAGCAATTTTTTCAAGCTCTATCAAAGGTACTAATTTACTTACAACTATGGTATTGAACATTGTAGAAAATTATACTATAACATGAAGATGAATTCCCCTCTGCATATCAGTTTATACTATATCTTTATATATCAGTTTACATATCAGTTTATAAACCACTATTGTGGTTTAAGCCCAGCTGTCAACCCAGAGCAAAGCAGCCTCTAGCTCACTCCCTCCACTTCCTCCCCCAGCTCCTGAATGGATGGGGAGGAGGATGTAAAGAATGGAACTCCCACAGGCTGAGATAAAAACAATCCATTAACTAAGGTATAATACAGAACCACTGCTGCTACCATCAATAATAATAATGATAAGGGAAATAACAAGGGAAGAGAATAGAACCGCTCACCACCCGCCAACCGATACTCAGCCCAGCCTGAGCAGTGACCTAGCCCTTCGGGTAATTCCCCCCAGTTCATATACTGGGCATGACGTGCTGTGGTATGGAACACTTCTTTGGTTAGTTTGAGTCAGGTGCCCTGTCTCTGCTTCCTCCCAGCTTCCCCTCCTCCCTAGCAGAGCACGAGACGCAGAAAGTCCTTGAACAGAGTAAACATTACTGAGCAGCAACTAAAAACATTGTTATCAGCGCTGTCTCCAGCCTGAAAGTCAAAAGCACTGCACAGCACCAGCTACTAAGAAGGAGAAAAAAGACTGCTACTGCTGAACCCAGGACAGCTGTCTTATTCCACTAACTTCAGAAAAGAGACTGTTTGCATGCTTCTACAGAAATGGAAATAAAGGTGTGGGACTCTGGAAATTCACCCCAAAGGATATTTTTTAAATGCACAGCATAATAATATGCATAAACAGAACTTCAGAGAGCATGGTGGATAATTACCACAACCATGTTTCCTAAATTTTTTATTCAACAACACCTGTTTTCCTCTCCTTTAAAATAATTTTTCATAAAGCTGATTTTTTTTGACCTGAAAAGCTCAATTCTTGATATCTGCCTAACAATCCTGATTGACATAAAATAAGCAAGAAAGATTAAACACAATAAGGTGAAGAACAGGGAGAAAAAAACCCATACCTTTTGTATTGTTAAAATGTTCAAAACATGCCTGTTATTGTGAAATACACTATTCTCACCTTTACTTCTTTTTCCACAGAAGGAAATTAGATTTGTATAGTACTGAATTTCTGGAGTATTGTTAAAAAGATGCTGTTTAAAATTACACAAAAGAACCTGAATGACAGGTATTTCTATTAAACACATCGTTTTCTTAATGTTCCTCTTTATTATATTGCTTCTAAATATTTGACAGATCATATCACTTACTCCTTAAATACTAAATATTGTGCAATAAATTACAGGGAATTATAACCAGAAAGAAAAAAGAAAATTTCCAGAATATTGATAAACTTTTATGTGCTACCCCAATAAATATTGTGGATGTGTCATCAAAATTCAGCTAAGAGCAGAAATACAATTTCTTTCATCTATATTGAAATAATTACTGTTTATGTTAAAACATATCATTTCAATTCTGGCAGTGGAGATGAGATTTCACTCTGATCAAGAAGTAGTTAAAAATAGGGACAGTGGAACTGCTTTTTGTAACCTTCCAGATAATAAAAGTTAAATAACCTTCTACTGGGCTAAGAGCCTCCTACTAAGAGGTGATTTCTGTATGGAAAATGCTGAGGTTTCTAGGCAGCGTCAGCCTTATCCAAAAAGTTGAAGTAATTACAATTTTAATTTATCAAAATGTCACCCAAAATTGGGAGAAGTTCTATAGTTCAATAAGTTCTTGATATTTTACTCCATTTTTTTTATCCACTAATTTATGAGTCAGTGGTAACTTCAATGAATGTAACTATTTAATTCTGTACAATGACACTGAAGGTGGTACACAAAATATGTAGCCTATCTACATCAATTCTGAACTTTATAGTCCTGTTAATTAAGGGAAAAAATAATCACTTGTGGGACATTATTCATTACGATACATGCATATTTACAATATAGTCTCATATAGGTCATGTTTCTTAACGGCGAGTTTCAAATTTGTTTGCATAGATGCCATGAAGTGATTTAACATTTTAGAATTCAAACTACTGTATCTGAGAATAAGAATTTGATATCATAATAGCCCTGTAGTAATTCAACCCATCACAGTTACTGCTTACAATGTATTCATACGGCATATATTTTCTGCCAACTGAAGATATCAAAATGAGTTTCACCTGAACCAACATAAGTGCAGTTCCTAGCCAAGATACTCTGGCAGGAAAATAGGAAAGTTCTTTGTAAAAATTAATCACTGGACTCTGCCTATTTATCAGTTAGAGATAACCATCCTCAGGCTTACTCAACCATATAAGGTAGTATAAGATAGCACGTAAGACTGCAGATCTTGAGACTGATCAAGACTTACTGTATCCTACAAAATAGACCCCTGCTATGCAATCAGAAAAATTCTACCCAGTTTGACACTGTAAAGTAGAATTCATGATCGGCTGCAGAGGCAAGCAGAAAAAAAACCCAAACAAACAAACCACAAAAACAAATGACAGGATCCTCAAATGGCTGTTAAAAATGTGAAACTTCAGGGCAGGATATTGTTAAAAATCTGTCTTGAACTAGATTACATTTTGATTTAGTGGATTTACTGGTTCTTCATCAGCTTGTAGGCTTTCTGCTCTTAAAGATGTGCATCTGTTTTAACTATCACGAGACTGTACAGGGTTTAGACCTCTACAGAAAGTTGAAAGTTCTGGTGTCCCCAATGTAAGGACATGAGATATGAAGCTGTTGGAACAAGTTGAGAGGATGGCCACGAGGATGATCAGGGACTGGAGCACCTCCCATATGAACATAGGATGAGAAAGTTGGTGCTGTTCACCCTGGAGAAGAGAAGGCTGTGTGGAGACCTCATAGCAGCCTTCCAGTATCTGAAGAGGGCCTCTAAAGATGCTGGAGCAGGACTCTTCATCAGGGACTGCAGCGACAGCACAAGGGTTAATGAGTTCAAACTTAAACAGGGGAAGCTCAGGTTAGATATAAGGAAGAAGTTCTTTACTGCGTGGGCGGTGAGGCACTGGAATGGGCTGCCCAAGGAAGTTATGAATGCTACACCATTGGCAGTGTTCAAGGCCACGTTGGACAGAGTCTTGGGTGACACGGTTTAATGTGAGGTGTCCCTGCCCATGGCAGGGGAGTTGGAACTTGATGATCTTAAGGTCCTTTCCAACCTCAACTATTCTATGATTGTATGAATACAGGTATAAAAAGCCCTTCCTACACCTGAGTGTTCAATGAGTGAAGAGAAATGCTGACAAGGGACTACAGGAATCCTAACTCATATGAAAAGGTGGAGACTTTAGTCCAACTCCAGATGTGCATTTTTAATGTGGATGTACATTGAACTCAGTATTCTTTATGGATTAACTCTGTGGCCTGTCTTGCAGGGTTCTTTCTCCTTCAAATAATACGCTTGGCAAGTTCTCAGGAAGTCTGTACAAAACCATGTGTTAGCTCTGACCTAAAAAGTTCAAAGTCCTGTCAAAGTCCTGTTGGGAATGCAGTCATGCAAGTTTTTTTGCACTTTCATACTCATCTTGCAATTTTAGTCACTCAGAAACAAAAATCTAAACTTCTTCAAGTAAGGTAGTTGATAAATTGGGCAAAGGATCCTGGAATTAATTTGCTAGGGTCTCCCTAAGCCTGAAGTCAATACTGAATTTTCCACTCAGAACAGCATTTTTCTCTAGGGAAAAACAGTGTCTGTTTTAGGCTTAAAAAATTGAGAAGGCACAAACTTACCTTCCAGGAAGCTACATTACTGCCTAACAAATTTCTTTGTCAGGAATCATATCTTAAACTGAATCTGCTCCTTCTTCATTTCTAACCTCTCATATCTTTCAAGCAAAAGATACAGTTGAAATAAAATTTTATACTTCCCACCACTGGTCACCCCCCTTGGCAGAACTACAGGGCTTCATTTTTTCATCATTTTAGTTGTAGATCCTCATTTAGGATCATACCAACTATTCCAATTATGAGCAACTTTAATTGCTTAAAGAATCTTCAAAGGTATAACCAAAAGCAGCTTTTATATGACAGTGTCAAAGTGCAACTTAAAGTTTGATGGCAAGATTCACTCTATCACTTACTACATGATAGAAACATACAAAGGAAAATCAAGGTACACTCAAGCTAGAATGATTTACACAGACTGGAAACAAAAAAGGGCAAGCGAGACTCTTCCAAGCCACCCGCTATTCATGTGTTAATTCCATGATCCATGTCCCAAGCCATATGCATCGGTACTCACTAGGTCTCTCTATTGTGAGTTTCCTAGAGGAGCTCTGGCCTGGCTACAGCTCAAGTTTTTACTTCTTTTGAGCCTGTACCAAAGTACTGCTAGTTTGGTAAAGGAGTGAAATGCACCCATTTCAGTGTGCAAGACAACTTGCAGAACACCAAAATGGTCTCTGGGGATGAAGAAAAACTCTAGAGAAATTGTCCCACTGCTGATCAGCCCATATTTAAGGGACAATCTGATGGGAGACAAATATTGCTATGTATAGTATGTTCTATCATGGAGCTGTCATCCTACTAACACAAACTATTGTCTTATTGGTCCACTGAATACTGATTGACTGGTCTGACTGGAGCTGACAAAGGTTTCAAAATGGCATGACAGTGAACACGTATGGTCAAGAAGTCATCACTGTTATGCCATCATTTTAAAAACGGATATATCTGCCTCCCTGTCTTTAATATTTCCTAAAACTCTCACTTCCTCTCACAATTCATTTCCTGAACAAATTTTGAAATATTAGCATGAACTTACATAGGATAGCTTCGTGGATTACAAAATGCACATGATGCCGACCAGGTTCAAATGGTTCAAATCCAGTAGTAACTTGTTGGCTGACAAGCAGTAAGGGCTTCTGAATTGTCAACCACAGTGGCTCTTTCTTGATGTTACAGTGCATAACACTGTTATTCTGGATACCATACTGATTTAAAATGAGAAGCAGACAGGATACTTCAGACTGTGGTGGAACCTCTTAAGCAGCATTCAGAAGTAATTGAGAAAGAACTCTAGAGACAGCCAATAAGTCAAGATTTTATTCAGAAGATGAAAAGAATCTTTGCAGCTGATACAGCCCAGTTACTGAATTAATCATGATAGTAATTCAGTGATCATTTGGCCAAAACATGCAGTACCTTGGATGTCTCTGAATACCTTGTTGATAATAATTATTTTCTCTTACATATAAAAGACATTTATATTTAAAGAAATACATATATGTGCATTTATAAATATATAAAATTTTAAAATACCATAAAATTAATATATTGGTAATTACAATTCATGTACTTGGTCATTAGGATAAAAATCAAAGAATCATAGAATCAGAATAGTTAGGGTTGGAAAGGACCTTAAGATAGTTCCAAACCCCTACCATGGGCAGGGATACCCCCCACTAAACCATATCACCCAAGGCTATGTCCTACCTGGCCTTGAACACGGATCCCTGAGGGGCACCACTCATTACTGGTCTCCAGCTGGACATTAAGCCATTGAGCACAACTTTTTGCGTGCAGCCATCCAGACAGTTCTTTATCCAGCAAGTGGTCCACCTATCAAATTGATGTCTCTCCAACTTATAGACAAGGATGTCATGTGAGACAGCATCAAATGCTTTGCACAAGTCCAAGTAGACGACATCAACTGCTCTACCCCTGTCCATCAGTTCAGTAGCCCCATCACAGAAGGCCACCAGATTGGTCAGGCAGCATTTCCCCTTAGAGAAGCCATGCTGGCTGGCACCAAACACCTTGTTGTTTTTCATGTGCCTTAGCATGCCTTCCAGGAGAATCTGCTCCAAGATTTTAAAAGGCACAGAGGTGAGGCTGGCGTGTCTGTAGTTCCGTGGCTCATCCATTTTCCCCTTCTTGAAAATAACGGTTATATTTCCCTTTTTCCTGTCATCAGGAACTTCACCTGACTGCCATGATTTTTCAAATATGATAGACAGCGGCTTAGCAACTTCATTTGCCAGCTCCTTCCTGTTCTCCTTAACATCCCTAGCCAAGTTAAATTCTAAGTGGGCCTTAGCCTTCCTAACATGGTGCCCAGCTTCAAAGACAACATTCCTGTATTCTTCCCAGGCCGCCTGTCCTTGCTTCCACCTTTTAAAAGCCTCCTTTTTCCTTCGAATTTTCCTCAGAAGCTCCTTATCCATTCAAGGAGGTCTCCTGGCCCTTCTGCAGCACTTCCTTCTGGTAGGGATGTATCGCTTCTGAGCATGCAGCAGGTGATCCTTGAATATCAACCAAGAGTCTTGGGACCCCTGCCCTCTAGGGCTATATCCCATGGAACCTTACTGAGGAGGTTCCTGAAGAGGCCAAACTCCGCTCTCTTGAAGTCCAGGGCAGTGATCTTGCTGCAAGCTCTTCTCACTCTCGAATTCAATCATCTCATGATCGCTGCCATCAAGGCTGCCCCAGACCACCACATTTCCAACCAGCCCCTCCCTGTTGGTGAGCACGTGGTGAAGCATGACACCTCTCCTTGTCGGCTCCTCTATTACTTGCAGAAGAAATTTGTCTTCCACACAATCAAGGAACTTCCTGGATTGCTTGTGCCGGGCCATACCATCCCTCCAACAGATATCAGGGTGGCTGAAGTCCCCCATGAGAACAAGGGCCTGCAAGCGTGAGGCTGTTCCTATCTGTCCATAGAGTGCTTCATCCACAGTCTTCTGGATCAGGCGGCCTGCATCAGATCCTCAATGTCTCCCACCGCTGTTCTCCCTTTAACCCTGACCCACAAACTCTCTGTTGACTGCTACAAAGTGCCTGTCAACTGCTCACTGGCCCCAGACAGAGTTCCAAACTTTCCAGCCTATCCCTAACATAAATAGCAACTCCCCCTCCCCACCTACCAGGCCCATCTTTGCTAAAGAGCCTGTAACCTTCCATTCCAACACACCAGTCATAGGAGCCATCCCATCATGTTTCTGTGATTCCTATGATACCATACCCCCGTAAACGTGCACACATCTCTAATTCCTCTTGTTGGTTCCCCATGCTACAGGCATTTGTATAGAGGCATCTGAGCCAACCTTCAGTTGAAGCCGGCTCATTGGTTGGAACAGCTGGAATATCTCTACATTGCTCCGAATGCTTACCGTCAGTGCTGGCAACTGACTGGGTGTGTTGGCATGGAATGATGCCCCCCTCCTCCAACACATCTAGTTTAAAGCATCCTTGACCAGTCTGGCAAGCCTCCTGCCAAATCCACTCTTCCCTTCCTTTGTCAGACCAGCTCCACCAGCCCCCAGTAGACCTGGCCTACTAAATGGAGCCCCATGTGCATGGTACCC